>CBVK0102594554.1:0-14726 GCA_900067695.1 Picea abies
CATATTTACTATGATCCTTGTTTAAGCTAAGGTTTTTGTTTTCTTAAATGTAAATTGTTTTCTATGTTTAAGTTTCATCATCTTGTTTACATAGATAGATAAATAATCTAATTTTTTATATTTAGGGTATGGTTATTTATGCTTAGTGTCATTTTCTATTACCAAGATGTTGAGTGGCAGGGTAGTAATAGAAGGACGTTATGAATGTGAGTGATATTTAAATGATTTTTGTATGCTTTAATTTTAAATATTTTGAAATTTTGTTTTCAAAATTGTCTCTCTAATTTTGTATTCAATGGAGAAAGTGTTTCTAACAATTTTCTTTTAATGACCAATTTTTTTGGACAATTATATTAACCTTTTTACTTTTCAACAATAATTATTTTGATAATAATAACTAGTTATGATGATAATATGTTAGAAAAAAATAAAAATAAAAATACCATTATAATTTGTAATGGTAATTACATTTGTTAAATTTTATAGAGGGAAGAGGTTCCTAGTTAATTTGTTTTTAAAAATAGAAACACTTATGCATTATGATGCATGTGCATTTTAAGTTTGAAAACACATTGTTTTAAAATCAATTAAAACTCAATGTGGATGGCAATGTGGAGGTGTGCATGAGTTGTGTGTGGAGTTTTAATAAGGGATGAAGCTATTTAAATAGGAATGCATGCATGTTTAATGTTTGTGTGTGTTTGTTCCTAAAGTATGTGTGCATTTCTAAAATTCACAACAAGCATGCATCTCATTGCAAAAATTCTAAAAAGCAACTTCATGCATACCAAAGACCAATTTCCATTTTCTTTACACAATCCAAGTGTCTTAGATCATTTATACCTTTTCAATTTTATCTTAATTACATAATAAGTAAAATCCATATACTCTATTGTAGCATCCATGGATAAAATTCATAATAGTAAAGTTTGGTGGGTTTTTATAAGTAATGGTCAAAGGAAATATTTTTCCATCAATGCCACTTAGAAATTTGTTAAATATGTTCATGTGTTTTAGGGATTAAATGTGGAATTATGTTACTCTAAACTTAAGTTATTCAAACATATATTAGAAGTCTCTGAACATTCATAAAAAGATTTATGAAACATTCATAAGTCTCTGAAGCACTACTATACTATATGTACTTGTGCATTTAAAAGAACTATGTCAAAATTGAATAGTTAACAATGAATAATTGGAGTCACCTCACAAGATTTTGGACTATTTTTATTAAAAAATAGTCAAAATGCAAACCCAAATTCATGTTTTTACCAAACAATGAAGTTCAAGAAAAATTCACCTAGTCAAAAACTTTGATGATCTTTGACAAACTTTGATAAGTTAATATACATGTATATGTATGTATGATTCAAAATGGATCATCAACTAATTTTTCATCTATTTTGATACTTTCTAGGTGGAAAATGACAGTGATTGGCTTGTAGGGCCCATTTTAGAGTAGGTCTCATTTTGGAGAATTGGAGTCCAGAACCTTCCAAATCTCATTTGAGGCCTTAAAAGGTTGTTTTTGGGGTCAAAAATCTATGAGCTTAGCTCCCAACCTCTCAACACTATTCTATACTTCAATATATTTCCAACATTGTGAAAATCACCTCAATCAAAGCTCATATGCATAAATTCTGCCTCTAGTAAGTGGACCTATTTTGTTGACCACCATGGTGCTTAGTGAATTCCATTTAGCTTCCATTACTAACACATGTGGAGCTAGTTACATGTGGAGTTTCAATAATATTCTAGTGGTCCCAAAACCCTAACATTAAATGAGGGTTGAGGCATGTAAAAACGCTAACCCTAACCCTAGATGGCTATAAGGCTATGTTAAATGCTAGGTCATTAGGAAAGAAATGGATTCTTATTGTATTGTGCATTATTCCATATAATATTAGAGCATTCAAAGTGCGATATTGAAGCATAACAGAGGAAGAAGAAGATCATGTAGTATCCATATTGGTTACAGTGTCCATGGCATCTTGATAGTGAGTGCCCATTTATTTGTATTCACGTTTCATAACTAAGAAGAAAAGAGAAGAGCATAAGCCTCACTTTCTACTAGGTTTTTCTCATATTAGATTTTCCTAGGATATATCTTGTGTTCATTGTGTGGATGGCATGTTATTACTTCTCTTTCATTTTAGGTTCAACTTACTTCAATAATTTATATGCTAAAACTAGTAATATTAAGTATACAATCTACAATAAAACACTCCATAGTAAAAGATTATAGAATATTTTAAGTTCTATTATGAAAAATTATTATAATGTATGTAGTTTAAATAAAATTGTTTTTTAATTATATATTATTTTATAATATAACCTTTCTAAATAAAAATAATAATAAATTTTAACTATATATTATATAAAATTATATAACTAAATTAAAAAATATTATATAAAAATGTATACTAATATACAATATAACCATATTATTTTCCAAATGGGTTGAATCCATTGGTGAGGAGCGAGGAGTTTTTTACAAGTGGGTAAGGTTCAATTCCCATGAGGCTTGTTCCTTGAGCTATGGGGTCACCTTAAAGTAGTGGTCAAATATGTAGTTGCACCTAGAGAGATAGGTGGATTAAATCCCACCTCCATTTCCTTCAAATTTTGATATCCCACTCAAGCGGTCATAAACAAGATGTTATAGCTAAAAAGAGACCACACAATAACAAAATCTCAAACAGTACCAAGGTCATCATACCATCTTAAGAAGTACTTACAAATAAGAAATGACCTTAGGGAAAGAAAAAATAATGCAAACATTCACCCCCTAAAGATTATATTAGTCATAAACCACTCAAAGTCCTCAAACAAATTTTTGAATCAAGTAATAAATGAAAAAACAAGTCATCGATGCATCTATTCCTAATATATACATGTCACCAACTTAAAAACTACATTTATAACCACATTGGCATATAAAATATTCAAGTTATGCAAACACATGTGCTAAGTCATCATGGAACATTAATAGTTATGGTCAAGATAAAGATTAAGTTAGAGTTAGGGTAGGAACTCAATTTCTCACCCCTAGGTTGATCCAAAGCATAATGGAAACCTATAAATACATGGCTTAAGGTGAGAGAAACACATCTTGGAGAATTGCAAGGTTATGTTGTTCACATCATAGTATATATGTTGTTTGAGAAGCCTCCCATATGTTGTTAGATTTTCTTCTATTTTTCCTATCTACATTAGAAGAGTTGTTGTTCTCCCTAATCATCAGTTACCAATAAAGAGAAGAAATAAGTATATGAGGATGGATTAATGAAAAGAGAATATTGTGGGACCATTCTTACACATAAACATTAGTTAAACCATGTTATAGTCTCACCTCTCTTTACTAGTAGAATCTAGTTCTTACTCCACATATTAGTGAGTTCAATTGTTTTCTTTCTAGCATCTCATTTTTATATTTCCAACCACTTAAATGGATTAAGTTGTAGCATAGCATGATTTTTATATAATTCATAATCATATGTTGTGATTTTAGTGAAAATACATCGTTGTTTATTAATATCAAATACTTTGAGTAACCATAATATTTTATTTCTTCCCTCTTCCATCCAACCAAACCAAAGTAGGATACACCAAAAGTTGACCGAGTAAACCACTCTCCTTCCCCTTATTTTTCTACCATTTATTTCTTATGTTGGTAGATAGAACACATTAATTTGACTATTTTTAGGACATTAACCACCTTACAATGGAAGAGAATATAAAATGCCCATTACAAATATTCCCATAACAGAATGAAAACTCCACTTGTGAGTTTTTCCAAATCTTAATATCAATTTTGAAATCCTATGTGACTAAATTCTTATTTTCTTGTTGAATTTTGATTGTTAAAGAATCTTTTAGACTATTTTCAGCCACCCATAGGGAAACACGACACCAACTGCGCGCACTCACGGTGTTCATTATGAAGTTACAATCCCATTTCCCAAACACGGTCAACTACAAGGCTCAACATGATTGTGCCTCTATTTTTTGAATTGACAATGCCATTATTGAAGGAATTTCCAAGTCAATGATGCAATTGTGATAAAAAAAAATATAGATTGAGTTAGCCAAGCCCACCCACCTACCCCTTCCACTCATAAATCATTTACAAAGGCCAATCGCACTACATGCATACTTTTGGTAAGGTTATTTCACCTGTATTAACCATCTACGATCTACGTGAACCAAAAATAGGTGAAGGTTGCTTCCATTACTTTATTACATAGAAAGTTGTAGCTTTCTATTTAATTTCCCATATCGCTTCAAGAAATTAATTAGGTAAAGAAAAAACCCATGGTTTGAGTGCTTATTATGTCAGTTTATTCATTTTCACAATTTTATTATTGCAATTTATTTTCACACGATACAATTTCAAGTTGTTCACACCACTTGTGCACACACATGAAGGAACTTAAGTTTCTTCCTTGCCAAAATATGTTCTTCATCATGCACCTTTAAAGTGATGATTATGTTCTTCATCATGCACCTTTAAAGTGATGATTATGTTCTTCATCATGCACCTTTAAAGTGATGATGTGGTTGAATTACAAACTTTTATAAGTCTAAAATACCTCCTTTGTCGCACCTTAATTAAATTGGTCAATCACACTAGCTAAACCTCTTAAAAAGTTGAGCAAAATTCACATAACCAACTTAATTCCTCCATTGAGGCCACAAAAGAATTTATAGCCTAGGTTAAGATTGTGGGGAGAAGCATCCAAAATATCCCCATGGTTATGTCTCATCTGAAACATAGTTGTTGTCCAAGGAAGAATTAAATCATTTATACTAATTGTGCAAAATCTAAGATTATTTGATGTACTATAACATGTAAATGTTGAGTTTAGGATGTTCTATTAGTTTGTCTCAGCCACACGTATTTGTTAAAACTATATCCCTTACTTATTGGAGGATAAATCCCTTGTCTACATTTGTGAAGATATCTTAGTGGCCAAAAATTAGGATTATCACTAAGTGTCTTTCATGGGTTGTGATAGAACTTGAGGTATATATTTTTTGGCCACTATGAGTTGCCCCCAAAGACCTTCACTACAACTAACTCTATCTCACCTTCACTTACTATCTTCAATGGATTCACCACCATCATTTAGAGCTTTTGGAAGGCCCAATTAAATTTGAATGGAATACCATTAAGGTCACAAGGACCTGATTTTCCTTTTCAAAAACTCATATAGATCCCTTATATCAACACTCTACATCTTTCATATTTCATTCACCAAAAAAAATTCTAAAGATTTGGTACACATAAAAGTTTCTCTACACACCACACCATGCCCTCACAATGGATACTAGTATTTTAAGACACTTTGGTAGGCTAGCGAGGGTATACCCCCAATACATTGGTCTCACTCAACACCTAAGAGCACCCAGAGACGACCACACAATAATCACAGAGGGAGGCTAAACTCCCCTTGTTGATCCTCCACACCCAGATACCTTAACACATTTGAAAGGTTTCATTGGAAACATAAATGGCATCTTTGTCATGGGATATCTTGTCCCTACTCACATCAAAATCTATCATCACATAAATAATAGCATTGATTTGGGGCTTCCCTTTTGCAATATTTTATCATATTTGCATTGCAAGTAGGTTAGGATATTAGTGTGTTGTTTCAATGGATACAATATATTATATCTATGATTTCTTTTTCTAGGAAAGTGTCATTTCCCATGAACAATGGTGATAAATGAGCTCATTGTTGGATCCACCTAAATAGTGGCCATTAGTCATTTGTAGGTAAGTTGTAGGGTGGTTGGTTTTCAATTCACTACCCTCTTCACTTGGTAACAAAAGAGTGGTAATGTTTGTAACACCATGTTTTCCCCAATCTATAATTATAACTATACCTTAGTGTCTTTGTGAATTGCGACAAAGATATTTGTCCATTATAATACTAGAATGGGTGTTTACAAACAATGTAAATATATTTTGTTAATGAAAGAATGTTGAACAATTGACTAAAGGGTGGAGCACTGGTATAGACCATGATACCATGACTGTCCAAACTAGTGAGGGGGAATTATCTTGCCTAAGAGCCATAGTGCCCATTTGTCAAGTTCAATTTTAGGTTATTTTTCCCTCTCTTTCCATTTTCCCAAAATCAGTTAATGAAAGGGGTTTGGTAGTTGAACATCCAACCAACCACAATGAGGGAGGTATGGAGAGATGGTTGGAACAACTAAAGAATATCATCCATTGGTAAAACAAGTACATACCTCGTTTTCCATGATTGACCATCGAACTCCTCTAACACAAGGAAGGAAAATCAAGAACTTTCTAGGAGGAAGAAGAGGGGTTTTGGGAAAAAATGATATATAGTTATGTAGGGGGAGTTGTGAATGACTAAGAGGCGAGCAAATAAAAGTAAAAACTGCAAGTGCACTAATTGTTGAACTTGAGTAGAGAATCCCTAACCTGACCTGGGTAAGAGGGTTGTGAATTTTGTAAAATTTCAGACCCCAACCCAATTTCAGTCTCACTGATTTTTCAGCCAATATTTAATGCCCAAACCCAGTTTTATCACAACAAATAAAACTCAGCAGAAAAAATAATTTTAGAACTGAAACATGAGGATTCTGAACATTGTTTATAACGCAGAAATAAAATATCAGCAGCACATAAAACTCAGAAAATATTGACACGGATATTTTCGGTCTAACAGCGACCCTGGAAAACCCCACAAGGGGAAAACCAGTGAGAGAGGGAGACTTTTATTATTTAGGAGCTTCAGAGAAGTTCAGTTACAGCATGTTCATCTTCAGAAATTTAATGAAAAACTTATCTCGATAATCGTGCCAAGTCTTCACACAGGAAAATGAGTGAAACTCCACAAAACTCTTTCCAGAATTTTTTGTAATTAATTACAGGTCTGCTCCTTGATTTTTTTGCCTCCAAAATGTTGTACGGTCACCTCGAAATTCGTTCCAACAGTCTCATCCCAAAACAGTGCAATAAATGTTGTACGGTCACCTTAGGAAACGTGCTGAAACTTCCAGAAAATAGCACAATGCCTTATCTTCGATTTATGTGCCTGAATAAAAGTTGTACAAACCGTATGGATAGTATGGAATCCGTACAGTACGGACTGTACTTTCTGCCTTGGTTTCCATGCCTTTTTCCTACTGTACGGAATTCGAAAATACGTACAGTATGGCCTCTCTGCTCAGACTGTATATTGCCTTGGTTTTTGTGCCTACTCTGCTTGTTGTACGACCTGCTCTATTCGTACAGTACGGCCTACATTCAATGATGTACTTGCTGCCTCAATTTTTGTGCTAGATAGCAGCCTTGGGATGAGTTCCCTAGCTCTGCAAAAATGGCCTCTTCTCAAGCTCGAAAATGCTCTCTCTCTCTCTCTTGCTTTCTCAACAATGAACCAACAACCCAATAATGGGTACGCCCTCCAACCCTAATCAACCTCATGAGGTAGGTGAGGAGTTTCTTAATCCAATGGCTAAGATTATATTAGATGAGTGGTTGAGATTGAGTGTCTCTTCACTTACCCTCACTAAAGTCATAAAGTCACCTTTTAATTTGCATCTCACAAATTAAATGAATAGGGCCCACATTAGGCACTTTCTCACCCCTTAGGCGCCTAGGGATGAGAAACACTTGCCTAGGTACTTTTTAATTAAAATTTTAACACTCCCTCTTACCAAGGAAAGTGTTACTCACCACTCCAAGCTTGTCCCTAAAAAATACAAACTTGCCTCTACTCAATGCTTTGGTGAGTATGTCTGCAACCTGCTCCTCTGTAGATATGTATTGTAGCTCCACAGCTCCTCTCTAAACATAGTCATAAATGAAGTGATAACGAATCTCGATATGCTTAGACCTTTCATGAAAAATTGGATTCTCTGAGAGTTTGATGCAACTCTTATTACCACAGTAAATCATGGTAGGCCTCAACTACACACCGAATAGTCCCACCGGCAACTTGCGAAGCCAAAGGGTCTCACAACTAGCTTGATTAGCTTCCATATACTCAGCCTCTGCAGAACTCAAAGCCATTGACTTTTTCTTCCGACTGAACCAAGACACAACTGTTGAGCCCAATCCAAAACAGCACCCTGATGTACTCTTCATGTCACTGACACTTCCTGCCCAATCTGAATCTGTATAGCCAACCAAATGAAATCCATATCCTCTCTGATAGTACAAACCATAATCTACCGTACCACAAAGATACCTAAGCACATGTGGTGTTGCCACCCAGTGCACTCTCCTAGGCTCCACCATAAACTGACTGAGAGTGTTGACAACAAAACAAATATCTGGCCTGGTATTGACCAAATACATCAATGACCCAATCAACTGATGATACAAAGTGGAATCCACCAACTGTGACTCAGAAGCATGAAGCTTCTTCCAGTTGGTAATCATGGGAGTGGTCATGGGCCTACAATCCTCCATCTGAAATCTGCTCAGAATGTCACACACATACTTCCCCTATCCCAGGAAGATGTGTCCAGGATCCTACCAGAACTCCAATCCCAAAAAGCAATGCATTAGTCTGATATCATTCATATCGAACTCTGAAGCAAGGCTCTCCTTGCAGCTTTTGATGAGTCTCTCTGCCCCTGTAATGAAAATATCATCCACATATAGCATAAGAATGAAAGGATCCTCTCCAACCACAATGTAGTATAGGTTGGGATCCACCTCACTCTTCTCAAAACCCAAATGCTACAAATAGGCATCTATCCTCGAATACCAAGCTCTGGGATCTTGTTTCAGCCCATACAATGCATTCTTCAGTCTACACACATGAGACTATCTCCCATGCACCTCAAAGCCCAAAGGATTCTCAATATATACCTCATCTTGTATAAGAGCATTCAGAAATTCAGTCTTCACATCCATCTGGTGGATCTTCCAACCCATCTATGTTGTAATGGAGATCACTTCCCTCATCGAAGTATATCTAGAAATCGGCGCAAAGGTCTCATCATAGTCAACTCCCTCAACCTGTGAAAACCCCCGAGCCACAAAGCAAGATTTGTACTTTTCAATGCTACCATCTGTAGCATGTTGTAGTTTATATAGCCACCTAGAAGTCACCATTGACTTCCCCTCAAGTCTAGGAACAACTTCCCAGACATCGTTCTTCATGATGGAATTGTACTCTTCCATCGTGGAATCTCTCCAAACCTGTCTACCAGTAGCCTCCTCAAAAGTGGAAGGCTCAGACTCCAGAATACTGCTCACCATCGCGATGTAGCTGCAAAAATTCTTGGGAGGTTTACTCTCCCTCACTGCCTGTCTGGGATTCCCCACTGAACCTTATGCCTCCCTCAAAGTATCTTGAAGCCACTTGGGCTTCCTCCTCTCTGAAGTAGTGTATCGTGGAGGGGACTCTCCCTGCTCAACCCCATCTCCTGAAGACAGTGATCATGAAGTAGAGTCTGAATTAATCAATCCAAAAACCTGTGGACCAATAGCCTGTGAACCTGAATCTTGTGGCCCTGTCACCTGTGAACCTGTCGTCCCCGAAATTGGTGGCCCTGAACTCTGTGTCACTATAGTCAATTGCAGACTCACCTAAATATTAGGTGAATACTGCTCACCCTTCTCTGTCCCTCTAGACTTCCTAAAGGATCTGTCCTCCTCAAATCTGACTTCCCTCCTCAAGACATTCCTCCTCGAGGAAGGAAGGTATATATAGAAAGACTTTGAAGTCTCACCGTACCTAACAAAGATCCCTCTCTCTGTCGTGGGCTCCAGCTTTGTCCTCTTCTCATAAGGGACATGTGAATAAGTGATGCACCTAAAAATATGAAGGTGCCCCACCTCAGGCTTATTCCCAGAAAAATCCTCCTCAGGAGTCATGCTTCCCACAACCTTGTGAGGACTCATGTTTTGCAGATAAACTACAGTGTAGCATGCCTCAACCCATATAAATAGTGGCAGCCCCTGATCATGTAGCATGGCTCTCACAGCCCCAAAAATGGCCCTGTTCTTCCTCTCTGTAACCCCATTCTATTGTAGGTTGTAAGGAACATTCAACTCTCTCTTGATGCCCTCTCCTGCACAGAACTCCATGAACTCTTTGGAGGTATACTCACCCCCATTGTCCATCCTCAAAACTATGATTTTCTTCCTTGTCTAGTTCTCCACGAGAGCTTTAAACTCTTGGAACCGACTGAATACCTGTCCTTTGGTCTTCATGAAGAAAATCCAAGACTTCCGAGAGAAGTCATCAATGAATACAACATAGTATAGAAAACTAGTCAAATATGTTGAAGACATCGAGCCACATACATCTGAATGTATAAGATCAAGAATCCCTATTTCTCTACTATCACTGCTTGGAAAATCAATCTTGGTGTACTTTCCCAAAGCACACCCCTTGCACAACTCATGGTGCTCTAACTCATGGTGCTCTGAACTAAAATCTGGAACTCCTGACACCATCTCCCTCAGAACCCTCAAAGCCCCATGGTGCAAATGTGGCATCCTCTTGTGCCATAGCTCACATAGGTCATTGTTTTTGTTGGTAGTATGAATCAATGCTCTCACTAGCTGGAATATAAACTTGTAAAACTTCTCATGTATAGTCCTAATCACTTTGGTCGAAGTGATACTAGACCTCTTTGGGTAAAGGAGCACCTGCCCATCACGAAACAAGACCTTGTAGCCCCTCTCCTCAATAGCAGAAACTGACACTAAGTTCTTCTTCAAGCCTGGAACATATAGAATCTCTGTCAAAGACATGGGAGGTAAAGACTCCCTCTGAAATGATACAGTACCGCAACCAACTGCCTTGACCTCCCGGTCATCTCCAAGCACTACCTCAACATCTCCAATCTGTGTGAGGTATGTCAAGTGTTCATGAACCCCTATCATATGGAAAGAGGCACCATTGTCAATAAACCAAGTATCTGAATGAGTGGTCCTCATGGATAGACACACAACTAAGGAAAACTCCTTGTCAAACTTGGTGGAAAACTCTTCCACCGCTGTTGAAGCTGTTGTTTGTTTCTTCTTCTTGTTAGGACACTGACCTGCATAGTGCCCAAACTTATGGCATGCAAAGCACTTGACTTTGCTCATGTCTTTCTTCCCTTCACCCTTGGGCTTGTTTCCTCCATTTGGACCCTTTTTGAACTTCTTCTTGCTAGTGGTAGCAAGAGCCACATTCTCCTCCTCATGACCTGTATATGAACTACCATGTGCATAACCTCTTTGGGTCTCCTCCTGAGCAAAGTCATCCCAAATACGTTCCCAGTTGGGAAGCTTCTCCCTAGCAACAATGCCCTCCACAAAAACAGCCCATTGTTTGGAAACTCCATTCAATGTTGTTCTCATAAGCTCACTGTCAACTATGGCCTCCCCCACAGTGCCAAGATCATCTCTCACCTGTGTCAATCTAGTAAGGTATGTGACCGCATTTTCATCCTTGGTCATTTTTATGCTCTTTAGTTTTTTCCTCAAAACCATCTTTGAGTTCTCATTAGTACTCTGGTACAATTTAGTCAAAGACTCCCACATCTCATAGGAATTTTCCTTCCCCATGAAGTGAGGAATCAAATGGTCGTTGATGGCATCAAGAATAATCCTCCTAGCCTTGATACTCTTCTTAGTGTAAGCTGCAAGAAGAGTAGCATCAGTAGGTACCACAACACGATGAGTTGTGGTATTTTCCACAATGTCCCACAACTCATTTTCTTGCAAAAGCAAGATCATCCTCTCCTTCCAAGCACCAAATTTTGCTACCCCATCAAGTTTGTCCTCAACTCTCAAACCTATAGCCATTGACCCTTTTCTTCTAAAAATGATAAATTCAAAATTCTACCCTGTGAAATGACTATTGTCCCAACTTTCTGACTTGTTGAAATATCTCTGCTTCTCTTAACTCAGCTCTAATACCAAGTAAAATTTCAGACCCCAACCCAGTTTCAGTCTCACTGATTTTTCGGCTAATGTTTAATGCCCAAACCCAATTTTATCACAGCAAATAAAACTCAGCAGAAAAAATAATTTCAGAACTGAAACATGAGGATTATGAACATCGTTTATAACGCAGAAATAAAATATCAGTGGCACATAAAACTCAGAAAATATTGACACAGAGATTTTCGGTCTAATAGCAACCCTGGAAAAACCCACAAGAGGAAAACCAGTGAGAGAGGGAGATTTTTATTATTTAGGAGCTTCATAGAAATTATGTTACATCATGTTCATCTTCAGAAATTTAATGAAAAACTTATCTTGATAATCGTGCATAGTCTTCACACAGGAAAATGAGTGAAACTCCATAAAACGCTTTCCAGAATTTTCTGCAATTAATTACAGGTCTACTCCTTGATTTATGTGCCTCCAAAATGTTGTACGGTCACCTTGAAATTCATGCCAATGGTATCAGCCCAAAATAGTGCAATAAATGATGTACGACCACCTTGGGAAACATACCAAAACTTCCAGAAAATAGCACAATGCCTTATCCTTGATTTTTGTGCCTGAATAACATTCATACGGATTGTATGGAATCCATACAGTGTGGAATGTACTTTCTACCTCAATTTTCATGCATTTTTCCTATGGTACGGAATTCAAAAATTCATACAGTATGGCCTCTCTGCTCTAACTATACCTTTCCTCGAATAATGTGTCTGCTCTACTTGTTGTACGACTTTCTCTATCTATACAGTATGGCCTGCATTCAATGTTGTACTTGCTACCTCGATTTATGTGCTAGATAGAATCCTTGGGTTGCATACCCTAGCTCTGCAAAAATGGCCTCTTCTCAAGCTCGAAAATGCTCTCTCTCTTGCTCTCTCAACAATGAACCAACAACCCAACAATGGGTGTGCCCTCCAACCCTAATTGACCTCATGAGGTAGGTGAGCAGTTTCTTAATCCAATGGCTAAGATTAGATTAAATGAGTGGTTGAGATTGAGTGTCTATTCACTCACCCTCACTAAAGTCATAAAGTCACCTTTTAATTTGCATCTCACAAATTAAATGACTAGGGCCCACATTGGTCACTTTCTCACCCCTTAGGTGCCTAGAGATGAGAAACACTTGCCTAGGTACTTTTTAATTAGAATTTTAACAAATTTAATGTTGTTTGGATAGTAAACCAACACTGAAAGGGGAGGGTGTTGAAGGACTGTGTTGGCAGTGAAGGGAATCCCTTATGCAAAGGTAATACAATTGGGAAGGCATATGATAAAACTTGTGGAGGCCCTGGGCTTGGTGGGTGAAAGGGAAATTTTTTTGTTGACTTCCTATGAAGGAGAGTGGCCTTCACACCCAATACAATTTTCCTAATGAAATCTAAGTTTCCCTAGTGGTATCATGGTTTGGCAAGGGATTTGGGAGGAAAAGCGCTCACCCTCAGTCAATTTGTTATGGCCTACAATCTATAAACAGATAAGTATTTATTTATTCTCTATGTATTCAAATGTCTGAATAAAATATGGATGTTTTGCAATTCATGAAATTATATGGATTCATAAATAAGATGGATTGAATGTATGATTTTGTAATTCTATATATGTTGGGTAATTTTTATGTTATTTATCATCTATTGCATGCATATAAAGAAAGTCTGTAATTCATGGCCTAAATGTTGATGCATGAACATGTATTTCCACATAGGTCTATGTGTCTAGACATGTGGAAATCATCCAAATCCTTATTTCCTTGACTTTACTTTAATTAAGGAAATTATTAAAGTAAAATTCGTTTATGAATCAATTATTTGAATTAATTAAGTTATTTAAGGAAATGCTAAAAGTTAGCATTTAATTTTAGCCATTGATCTCAAGTGAGGTGAGAAGTAATCTCAATCGTCAATCACTTTGGAGATTAGGGTTAGATTATAACTCAAGATTATGAAAGCAAGTCTAGGGTAAAGGAGAAGACACTTGGAAAAACTTGTGTTGAGAGAATCGACACAGAGAGGGTTGGATCACAAAGGACGATGATTCAAGGAGATCTTGGATATGTGGAGAAGGACTTCCGTCTAGAGACCACGTCAAGGAGAAGAGAGAATAGAGGCAAACGCAAATGTGTTTTAGTCAGGAGAAGCCACAAGAAAGAGGTGTGTCATACAGAGTTTGTCATACTTTATTTATAGTCCTATATGTGGGTCACAGTGGAGACATACATGTATACATGGGTCTACAGAAAGACAGGTGTGTATACATCGAAAAGCGTGAAGATCTGGGTCATACAATGGAATCGAATTTTCCAGGTTTGTCTTCAGTTGAATTTCTCTTAGTGGGCCATTATCCCTATTACGGGAGCCCTAATTTTAGCATAATAAAATAATTCTTAGCACTATTTTCCCCTTTGGGTTTTTTCTAGGGGTATCTACCCAAAAATATCGGTGTTATGTGTGCATGATTTGGTTTCCAGTTTTGCTTCTACTATCTTTATTTGAGTTGAATATTCTAACAGTATATTTTGTTTTGTGAGATGCTAATCTGATTTACAGTATGGAAATCACTAGATGAAAAGATACCTAGGTGTTGGGGTAATAGGTTTTCAAAACTAAGAAACCAAGAATGGTGTGAATCATGTGGAGGTTTATTTACTCAGGAACAATTGTTTCCTTGAGTCTCTATTGATTTAATTTTGGCTATGGAAAGGTGTTAGGATCCTAACCCGCACATAGGTAGAGCCATATATTCGGATGTAATAAAGGTCAATATTAATAAGGCCTTTCAATAA
>CBVK0102594558.1:0-10202 GCA_900067695.1 Picea abies
AGACTTCATCTACCTCGCAGGTGTTGCCGAAAGGGCCGGTAGTTAGGGTTTTGTTGGTGCATTGTTGAAGCGTTGAACCCTGGGTATTCCCTTGTTCCAGGAAGCTCAAGCCAATATCGAGGCCTTCAAGGCAGAGTTACCCAAATATTAGTGACTTGGGATGAGTCACAGGTGAGTGTTTTGGGCCTGTTGGCCCTTGACCAAGTTTTGGAGAACCTTGGTCATGTTTTGACCATTTTTGGGACTTCGATAGGTTGGTCGAAGGTGTAGTGCAAGGTGAAGTGAAGATCACAAGATCTTGGCCCCTTTTTAGGTAATTTTTGGGTTTAGGGTTTATGTAACGGGAATGGGATGTCATCCCATGGTTTTACCCATGCTTTGGCCCATTTTGTAATGTATAAAAAGTAGGCTAGTCTATGTAAGTAGGGGGTGCTAAGGGTAATGAGGCCAATGTGATAAGTGTGAGTAGTAGTGAATTTCTGTGGCTTAGTGTGGAGCTAGAGGCTTTGTGCATACTATGTGTTAAGACTTGAAGAGCTAAGTGCAAGTGATTGTAAGAAGTTGATGTGCAGAATGTGTAATATGGCTTTGTGTTGTGACCTAACTCGGGGAAGGAGGATCTGGCGAGGTGCACACATATCTCCTATCCTATGTGGAGTGGGTCTTGTGGCTCTATGCATTGAACAAAGATAATAAAGAGAAGAAGAGTTGGTGGACATAGCCCCACACTAGGGGTGAACCACATATATCCTGTGTTGTGATTGCTTTGTGTCACTAATGTGATTTATGCATAGTGTTGAATATTTATGTATGTTATATGCATTTGATATAGTAGCTTAGTTCTTAGTGATGTGAATGAATTCTAGATCTGATCTATTTCTATATGCTAAGTGCTTGGATGTGTTGGATCTTGTTGAATATTGTGTTGTTCTGTAATTAGGGTTTTCTCCTGCGAAGTGGATAAGAGTTAAATATTAATGGATGTTAACTGTTAAGTACTGTGATCACAAATCTATGTCCCAACTAGGTTGTAGACACTTGAGTCTTGCAACCACCCCTGCCTCTACCTTGGGTGAGACTTCATCTGATTCGTAGGTGTTGTTGAAAGGGTCGATAGTTAGGGTTTTGTTGGTGCGTTGTTGAAGCATTTGTTGGTGCGTTGTTGAAGCATTGAACCCTGGGTCTACCCCTGTGCCAACATTCTTCATATCTTTATGTTTATTGTATTTATTCTATTAATCACTTCGTTCCACTCCTAAATCTGGATTAGCAAATTCGCAACAACCAAAGTATGGTAAAGATGACCCTAACAACGAGCCTCCAGAAAACCATTCCAAGCCATAGGAAAAGAAGGTTAATGCAAATACAAAGAAGCACATTGGAAAGTGGTGCAATTTCCAAAATATCCCCTAGAAAAACACTGATGAATGTCTCTCAAAATAGTCATTGGTGGTCGAGATCAAAGAAAAAGAGTTGAACCCTAATTTAGAAAATAATGGAAGGAGATAGATCATCGACATAGACCCCACTTCCACTGTCACAACTAAAAATATCCAACCAGAAGAACCAACAGATCCTATAGAGGGGTAACACCTCTTCCATTCATAGATGTGGGTAAAGGGGACCCTATTGCATTTCATTGTTGATAAAGGAAGAAAAAATAACCTCATCTCAGAAGATGTCATCAAACAGTTGGAATTTCCAACAACACCATACCCACATCCATACAACATTGGGTGGCTTCGCCAGGGATGAGATCTTTGTTTCATCCAATAGTGTTTCATGTCCTACAACATCAATCCCTTCAAGGATGAGGTATTGTGCACTGTTTCCCCACTGGATATCTGTGAGATTATTTTGGGCCAACCATATATGTGGAAGTGCCATGTTGTTTATGAGTCTCAAACATGTAGTTTCATTATTATTCTTGGGGATCACCTCTATAGGATACTAGAGGTAGTTTCGACTACTATTTCAACAAAACAGTGCAGCAAAGTCGTCTCTCATATAAAAAAATTTAGCTTCTTCGCGATTTAGGCAGAAGGCGAATAGAAGGACACTATGAATACTATGACCTCATTCTAAGCCCCTTCTATCTAGTAGAAACATGTCGATAAGATTGAAGAAAAGAACAAATATTCCTTCTGCACACCATCAGTTCATGTAGTAAAATGGTTAAAAAGTTCCAACCCCTCCAACATCAAGTTCTTGATAGCCTTCCACAAGCCAAGAAATTCAACTTCTCCAACAAGGAAAGTAGCTCAACAAGGTTCGGATTCAACAAATGTTTCCCCATATCCCATGCGAAATCAACGCAATGGATACCATTTCTTCTTAAGGAGGGAGGATTGATCTAGATGGATATCGGTGGCCACCCACCTATTCCATTGGCTCAAATAATAGTTTTACATTTTGGCATTTTTTAACAGTTTTTCAAGTCCCAAAATTTTGGGGTCGTTTTGAGGCCCTAAAAGACTTTTTTTTGGACTTTTGGGGGGGTAGGGGTTTTAAATGAAATACCCTAACCCCTAGAGGAATTTGTACTTATTTGACAGACCTTTCCGATAAGGTATCAAATGCCCCAAATGGATATTGTATGCAAAATATATGCCCTCGGGATGTTGATGTATCAACTACCCCCATCGAGGCCCGTAAACCTTTTGGATTTTTATCTTCCAAGGTTAGGGTTTTGGATTTTCTTTATTTTAAAAATTCCTTTAGAGCCTCATTGTAAACATCATCTTCTTGTGAATGAGCGTATCCGTCACATCTCTTCTCATAGATAAGCTCCCACCATTCTAGTGATTTCATTCACTTTGTATTTTTACAATTCTCTAAATCTCGCTCATTAATAGAATTTGTGTATTACTATATATTTGTGCCTCTTGTTATATATATTATATATCTATGTTATATTATTGTCTCTCTTGAAATATCTCTGTATATTTATTTGTTATATCTCTTCTCTCAGTTCATGCTCAAAACAATCTGGATCACTCTTCCTGTGTAGTACCTGGCCCACCCTTCTTTGTGTGACAAGGGTGTCTATTCCTTTTGTGTAGTGATCAATCATGTTATATAATGTACTTAGTGAAGTTATATCTTTCATTATTTCTACACAAATCCTTAGGAATCTCTTTCATGTACTTACCTCCTCCATTGGCTTCTTTGGCACAACTTGATCTTCTATACGGAGCAACGATGATGTTTATGCTCCCCCATGATGTATAGGTATTTATTTCCTTGCTCTATGGTATGCATATTTCTCTTATTATGGATAAAATGTTGGTATAGGAACTGTTGACTTCCTTACCCACTACTCATTCTATTTTTCTTGATTCATAATATTAGTCCATGTTCTAGATCCTCCACTCATAACAACTGCTACTTTTGGTCCTTCAGATTATGGTTTGGGTTTCCTATGGATTTCCACTTCACAAATAGTTGGGGATAGTCTTCTGTCGAGTAATCCAGTTCTATGCAATATGTGCACATCCTACACAGATTCTGGAAATCATGAGCCAAGTGTCTAGGTTGATTACAGTTATAATAGATAATCGGTTCGCGTCCTTCTCTACCAAAAGTCCCTCTACCCTGGCCGCTACCAAAGTTTCCTCTGTTTCCCTGATTGAAACCTCTTTGATTTTTATACTGTGCACCACCCCCCTCTACAAAGGCATTCTCTTCTTAGATCTAGTACATATTCGATGTGCACTCCCTTAGTAGGTCAGCCACACAACAGTTCTTCTCTTTGTGTCCTACAGACTTGTAAAACTTGCAAAACAATTGTTTGGTATACTCTAATACTTCTGTAGAAATGGACACTCAGTGGGGTGATGGACCCATTTTTTACATATCTCACAGTATCCCCTTTGGTAGTGGATTTGGCGCTCCAGCTACCAAATATTGCATGAATGTTAGGAATTCGTCCTTATGATGGCCCTCCATCCTGCATATGGTACACAATTTTTTTTCTCATTTCTCCCTTCCTTTGGTAAGCTCAGCCAGCTGAATTGTTAATTCAAGCAACTATGTTTGAACTTGTGTCATTCCTCCAATATCTCCTATGGATATGCCTCTAGTTTCATTGTAATTTTTAGAGCCTCGGGCTATGACATAACCTTTTGTTGAATCAGGGGCGTATGAATGTGTGGTAGAAGGCTAGAAATAAACCACTCTTGATGTTGTTGGTATGGAATTTGGAAATTCAATTCCCCATCACATCCTTAAATTGTTGATCAAAATCCCATATTGAATATGTTCGTACCTATTTGATCTCTTTCAGTTCGATGATGTACTGCAACTCTGACTTTGGATTTTTGAACTCTTTTAGTAGCTCTTTCTTTATCTCTACCAAAGTCCTAGCCTATCATGTAGGAATAATACTTTGTAACTTCATATACCATAATAGCGCATTCCCTCTAAATGTTGTTGCTAATAGTGCAATCTTCACAGCCTCATCATGTATGTTCTTAGCGGCCCAAACTATTTCACACACAAAAAAGTGTTGTTTTGGATCCTCTGACCCCACTCCCTTGAATTCAAGAAGCCTAAGAGTATTATCTACTCCCTCCATGTTGTCTTGTGTAGTCCCTTCTCTTAGTGATGCTGGTGGACTCTGATTCTAACTTTGACTCTACACACTACTCCCATTATTTTGACTGCTACTACTCTATCCTCCTTGACTAACTATGATGGATTTTGACAATTCTTCAAATTTTATCTTTGATTGTGGTGATGCACATGGAGTCATGGATTCAACACAAGATCTTGTCTGAGTAGGACTTGCCGAATATTCTATTATTGGACTACCAAATATTCTATTATTGGATTGGACTAAAAGTCATTTTCTTCTCCTCTTATATATGGTATCTCCACAATTCGAACTAGTGTGCAATGTTCTCTTTCATTTGGATCACTTTGATTCTCTTCTCCCCCATCCCCAGTCTTTTGCCTCTTGTACCTCCTTCCTCCACTCAACTCTCCAAACTTGTACTCTTCCTCTGGTATACTTCCCTCTTGCATCCTCGGTCCCTTCCTTCCTTTTCCATTGTTTTTTTCGTTCTCTCAGACAATCTTCTTGTCATCCTCCGACTCCCCCTATGTGAGAAAAGACATTTTAGTCGTCGAACTTCATTATCATCATGCATTTTTCACATAACAACATTTTTATCCATGTATTTAACGATTTCAATAACCCCTCCCACAGACCTTTGAAAAAGTCTCTTTCTACAACATTGTATGATTGAATGCAATCTACTACAAATCGTGTAACATAACCCCCTAGTACACTATCCAACCAAAAATCAATTGCTCGAGTAGTTGGGTTACTTAAAAGTCTCTTTCTACAACATTGTATGATTGAATGCAATCTACTACAAATCATGTAACATAACCCCCTAGTACACTATCCAACCAAAACTCAATTGCTCTAGTAGTTGGGTTACTTACCGAATTCAAATGTCTTACCAATTCAGGAGTCCAATTCCATGGCTTTGCAGCAGTAAACCTTCATGTTTTTTCTACTAACCTTTCTAGCCACTTGGTCAAAACTTTTGTAAGTTCGCCAAAGAAAATTTCATGCAGATCGGTAAACACATACCTTTGCATCCATTGCTTTTCACTCATCTGCGGGTTTCTATTCTCTTTTCGTGCAAATTCTCATTCTTTTCTTTCTAACCAGTCTGTGATCTCCTTCTTAGTCGTCCTCCAAAACATTCCCTCCTTCTTAGTCGTCCTCCAAAACATTCCCTTAATCACAATTTCCTGATCCTGACAACAGAACCATTTGTTGGCTTAACTTGTCTGCACATAGTTTGTAAGACCCAAGGTTCGGTTTAAATATGACCAACAAACTCGCCAGACACCAGCCCTTTCGGCACAACCTACTTGCGCAGATGAAGTCTCACCCGAGGTATCTATTAGAACTCCAAGAACCAAGATTCTGCAATAGTAAGTGAAAGGGAGGAAAACACTTGAGTCATTGTTCCTTCTCATGTCTATGTGTGTGATTCAGCTCTAGTTAGTATTAATTTCTTTTATTCTCCCCTACTTAGAATATTTTCGATTATTATAGAGATTCTTCAAAGTTACACTCATGAATATTACACCACAATTAATCCATAAACTAAGTCTAGTCTACAAAGCATAGAAACATAATTCATAAGAACACATAGACAATTAGATACCACAAGACTTAATTCATAAGAACACATAGACAATTAGATACCACAAGACTCAATATCCTCTCTAAACTCTCTCTTTATTCATCTGTCTCTTTTTCTAACCAACTATTACATTCACGATTCTGGCATAATATTTTCTAGACTCCTAATCTCCCATCCCGTTACATATTTGTACTTCAATCTACTTTTCTCTCTTCGTGCTACTTTTCTATTGTTCTTCTATTTCTATAATGTCATGTTTTCATCCCTCTCTCACGCTTTCTTCTCTCACTCTCTTGATTTATTCTTTTGTCTATGTGCTTTCTTCATCCTGCGTGATTTTTTCCTTATGTGCACTTTCTTCCTCTGGGCACTTTCCTTTGGAATGTGTCTTAGTTGCACTCTACTTTCCTTCCTCTGCATACTTCCCTTATACTTAGGTTTTTCTCCCAACCTTGTATCTAAAACTTCATGTCCAACATCAATGGATCAAAGGTAAAAAAGAGGAGGAAAGGAATTATAGAACCCTAGCATTCACAAGACAGTGAAGGATATGGATGCAATAAATCATGAGTAGAAGATTATGTCCATGGATATATCAATGGTTTAACTCCTTTAATATTTTGGTAAATAAAATAAAATAAAAAATCGTTCTTTGTGAATTATGAAGTGGAATCCCAAACCTATCTCATGACCAATGTCTAGGGTTGAGTGTATATAAGGGTTTGTCTTCTAAGAATTACATAAAAGGGAAAAAAGACAAAGGGGTTTTGGGTTAGGTTTTACCATTTATGAAAATTTTAGTGGGGTGAGATTAGAGGTTGGGGGTGGTGTTGGTGGTTTTTCACCAACATGTACCAAAAGGTACCTACTTAAACATTGTGAACATAAAGTGCTAGATAATATGAAATGAACCTAAGAAGCTAAAATTTTCCTTATTTTACCTCATGCAAAAGAAAGAAAATAAATTAACATATGCATTCAATTCAACATTTTAATGGAATTTTCATCATATTTCTCTCTTATGAGGAGATGACTACTATCCATGCTCCCCTCTCTATTTAACTCGGAAGGAGGAGAGATGTCCCATAATGGAAGTCATAGATAATATTACTTATTGTCCTTCATAACATACTGACATCTCACTCTCACTACACTTTTCCCTTCATTATGGTCTAAATACACAAGATAGATCAAAGAATATGAATTAACTTTATAAATGAGGGAAACAAGAGACTCATAACATACCACCCTGAAGTAGTTTATTAAGTAGAATGGGATCCAAAACCACTTCAAGGGAGGGTCCTTTGTCTCCTTGTATTCTCCACTCCAAGATTTTTATGGTGGTAATGATGTTCTTTGATGGTAGAAATAAGAATATAAGAATGTTTAAATTTCCAAAGGAAATCTAACAACATAACCCTGCAATGAATTATTCCTCCAATGGGTGATCTCTATGGCTTTATTTATAGGAAATAAGGATTATATTGAATGTGAACACTCCCATTCCATTAATGGACTAGTTAGATAAGAATAACCATTCAAGTCTAGATCAAATTTCATTTTTTGGAACATTGAATTTATGAGGTCCACTTACAAACCACCATGCTATTTTTGGAAGTTTCTAGTCATTAAATGAGGTGAACTAGAAATATTTTAATATTTTGGACCAAAGAACCGTATTTAAGGCATTAAGTGTGTTTCGCATAGAAATATGAGGATAAAATGCACTATAATGTTTTGGTCAAACTTCAATTTTTGACTCAACTTGTGGTGGAAACACTGAGATCACATGGTGATGTAAATGATGGGAATAAGGGCTAGAGCTATTGGTAGAGATGTACAAGGAATACAATACGCATGGTGAAGTAAGTGAGAAAAATTATGGTGATAATAAGTGGGTTAGATATACCATTGGATAATAAGGAGAACTATGAGGGACTCTGGCCCCAATCCATCACATGAATATGGAGGTATTTACCAACTCAAACCAACCTAGATACTCATCGAGATCCAAATAGATTGTAGTTATGGAGTTGGCTGATACTAAAGGAGGGTTATGTTTGGATGTGACAAAATAGAGATACAATCCTATAAATCCTATAATTTTGGAGGTTTGGGGTCCCATGAACTTTGACAGTTTGGAGAGGAAATCCTCTCCATTATTGTTCTCGAGGTTAGGGTTCAGAGAATTCAAGCAACAAAATTGAATGTTTGAAACAAGAGAAAGATATGTAGTGGGGGAGAAAGGAGGATTCATACTCGTTGTGTGCTCTTTTGTTTCAACATTCCTTGATATGTGATATTTTATAGGTGTAGACAGAGGTTCCTCAACTCCTTGGGGTGAAAACAACTCTAATATTCTTGGATAAACTCATGAGGGGGGAGCCATGAAAGGTTGGGATATGTTTCACGGTTTCCAACTTGTCCTTGCGAATCCACTTCATTCATTTCAACCCTTGTATACAATATGCTCCGAAATGACCATAAGAGTGGCACCTTCCACATTTGAAAGGAATTCCATCATAGTCCACCTCTTGTATATATGTTGAATCCCCACATCTGATTGTGATTGTTTCTGCTAAACCCCTGGAGAGGTTTATCCCAACCAAAATCCTATCCATTCCCATGTATCTGGTGGAAACATAGAAGGTATCTGATTCATAGAAAAAACCAAGTTTATTACCAATTTCTATGGAAACATACTAGGATTGATATATGATGAGAAGGCCCAAGAGATGAACCCATACCAGTGTAATTTCCATCTTCTCCATATTAGCATCAAAGCCTACTCTCTAGTGTTTTAGGAAGAGTTCTTGTGATCCCTAATTCCATCAAGATTATAGAATATTTGAATCATTTCCCCATAAATTGGAACTAGTACATTGTGATCACTTTCTAATGATTTACCGATGCATGTTCGTTGCCAGAATGTCACAAGTATGACGAAGGAAACAATCATTTTTTTGTCATGTCACCTCTGTCGCAAGTACTATATCCAATTGCCCATCGCAATACCAACTATACATATTGTCATAAGAGAAAATAATGTTCCCCAATATGTTAGCCACATTTACATTGTTTTTCCATCATAATATCAACAAAAGAGTGAAAAAATTGCGATGAAAACATGACAAACCTTCAATGAAACTGTAGCAAACCTTCGATGAACAACTGACAAACTTGCAATGAAAAAATGACAAGAAGGTTGTATGTCTGATGTTTTATGTTTGGGAGGGAGAATATGTACGTTAGTCTAGCCTTCGATGAAACATTGACAAACCTGCGATGAAACATTAACAAAATGACGACGAAAAAGTGACAAACCTTCCACAAAAAATGACAAACTTTCGACGAAAAAATGACAAGAAGGTTGTATGTCCGATGTTTTGGTTCCCTCATTAGTCCTGCACAACTATAGAGGACATGAATGCTATGGATAACCATATCCATGCATATTATCCACTCCTTATAAATGTGATAATTGGCATGTACGTGTTTCCGAGAACACAAAAATGATTCCATTAGTCCACTCTTAGTACACAATTTTTTATTTCTTACTTGTAAAGAATGTTTTTCTCCTTGGGTTGGACTTGAAGGGAAAATTCTTATATTATTTCTCTAAAAATTCTCTTGTCTCTGGTGTTCAGATGAACTAAACACTTTTCCAATTCTTCCAATTTCTTGAAACACCATAAAAATATCACATAACAAAAATAGTATTGCTTTCAATGGAGAAGTTTTACATTGAACATATGACTATAATAGACTAAGCATGGGGGATTCAATGAAATTAGTGAACACAAATCATTTCTTCATCATAGTATGTAACTATAATGGGTATTGGAAATTAATAAATATACTAGGATCCTAAATTTAATGTTGATGCCATAAATGTAGTAGTCTTATTTATATCAATCACATAGATCCACAACCTTAGAAATAAATTGCTATTTAAATAATGCATTTAGTAAATAATTTTCTAGTAGCATGATCTAGGTGGATATCGGTGGCCACCCACCTTTTCCGACTGGCTCA
>CBVK0102594564.1:0-13380 GCA_900067695.1 Picea abies
AATTCCCACTTCCAAAATTTCCCTCCCCTTTTCTATTTTCCCAATTTATTTTGTCCATTTCTTTTCCCTCTTCTATACTTACCCAAATTCTCCTTTCTTTTCTCCCTTCTATTCTCCCTTTCTAGTTACTAAACTTAGTTTTTTTTTTCGAAAACGATGGGATCACGGGTTGGAAGACTCGTGGATCCTCATCTCCATCCATACTCCCATATCCTGAGTCCGATTGACTGCCATATTATCCTATACTTGGTAGTTTCTACAGTCGTGGGTTTGTGAGTTCAAGGTTTCATATCCTATGTTCTGTGATATACATTTTGCACCCAAGAGATCCACGATCTACAATTTGACCATCAAACTCCCTGAGCTCCTAAGTATCTCATCTCTCCTATATTGATTTCAACCGACCTCATTACAATACTTAGCCAATTTTCAACCTTTCGCAACCGTGGGTTCTTGGGTTGGCAGGTTCACAAAATTCCCAAATCCTAATTGCTCTCGTCCATCCCCGCCACCTTCATTCTTTTCCCAATATGAATTTAGTGTGGTTTAATGATAATAAATCATCATGTAGGTTCCGTAAATATTGTCATTTATAAGTGAAGGGCTCGAGGAGATTTCTCATTAAATCGCATTAAAGCAAGATTTGCAGAAGATTATATTATCTCTCTCAAGCACTTATTTCAAATATTATTTGGATTAAAAGAACACTCTCGTCAACTTATGGTAGAAGCAACTCGACAGAAGTTCTGTGAAGATACTTTGAACATTTTTGGACGAGAGGACCAGATCTTTCAGTGGTCTAGAGCGTATTCTTACTATTCATCCTCGTCTACTCAGAAGGAAGTGATCTGGACATCTAGAATTACTCGTGCAGGTTGTGTTCTTGAGGTTTTTGACTGCAAGGAATTGGTTTTCTGGTGCCTTGAGAAATATATACCAAGTCAACAAATTATTCAACTTCAAGACCATTCTCTCATCTCTCTTTCACCTCAACTATTCTGTAAAATGTTGAAGCTCCCCGAGCCGACACTTAATTTCAAAGGAGAGGATTGCAAGGATTTCCTGAAAAAGCATGATAACGGCCTGGACCTCTTGCCTGAGTTCTTGGAGAATCTTGTGGCCATCCTTGAAGATATTACCAGGTTGCAAGTCAACTCGTTCAAAACCCCTTTCAGGAAATTACTTGGTTATTCACTAGAGTGACAGGCCAAGAAAATACTGCCAGCATTTCCCATATGATTCTTTATATCTTATGTGTTGCTGTCAAGGAGCAGGGAAATTTTGATTGGGGGAAGTTTATTTCCATTGAAATATCTTCCCAATTGTCATAGTATAAAAAATATAAGAAAATCTTTATGGCTTCTTATTTTGCTTTTGCGATAGCATATTGCTGTCAATTTCCTAAATTGTCTATCTGCAAGAAGGTGAATTGTGAATTTGAACCAATGACCTTTTGGTACCAAACGTTGTGGAGACACAAAACTTCTTTGCACTTTTATGAGTTTTTCAATGATTTTGTATCGATTTTTAAATGATTGTTGTTTGGAAAACATACCCCCAGAATATCCGCTTAGGCATGCAAATTCCTGGATAAAAAGGTGACATTGGTGCAATTGGAAAATTACAATGTTATCAGGATTTTCGGTTCTAAGGAAAATCCCTCATTTCTTCCATGTCATATATCCGACATAATGTTGATTACAAAATTTGTAAGGAAATATAATTTATGGCTCCACTTCTTTCATGAGAAACGAAAAAATAAATTCATACCCTTGCCTTGGAAAATTGGGGACTTTGTATTAAGAAATATGAACAAAATCGATGAATTTGCAAACCACTTCCACAATTTGAATCTCAAGTATGCTGAAAGAATAAAAGGGTTTGACCCTAACAAATTTTTTTTGGAACATATGTTAGTAGTGGGATTTATCAATTCTTTATCCATACTGTTCTAGGAGAACAAGAAGATAATAACTTGGGCGCTCCTACTCACAATGCTGGCAACTTGGAGACAATACTCAGTATTAATGAATTTTACAAACAGAAAGGAAAGGGTCCAAGAGAGAAGAATTCCCAGTCCCCAACTGTTACTCCTAAGACTACAACATCTCGGAGCAGTGATATAGTGGCCCACCCATCCAGAAAAGTGATCAAAATTCATTCAGGCTAAGGAGGAGAAAATAATCCCCCTCCAGGAAAAATTGAAAGCTCGCACAAACTTCCACTGAGGAAAAAGAGGAAAAACGTAGTGCAAGAGAAACAAGACCAACACGTAGAGAGTGAGATCAATAGTTTCTGCCTCGAAGATATGGAACTCGAAGCAGACATAGAGAAAATGTTTCCCAACATTAATTAGCCGGGAATCACAACCCACTAGAATCCATCTTTGGAAATCGTTGAGAATGAGACCTTCGATGAAGAAGAGTCATTTTTTTTGCAGAGCATTGTTTTTGACAAGGAATAAAAAAAAATGATTATTGAGAAAAGTGATGTAAATAATAAGAAAGGAAAATCTTTTTCATAGGTTGACCTAAGAGATATGCAGCCTTCCCAGATTTCTAGAATTCATAGAGAAACCAGTGATGCATTGGATGACTCCATTGGTGGTCTCAAAGTGAAAAATACAAAGTTAAAGGAAAGGATTAAGGAACTAGAAGAGACCTTAATGCCTCTTCCACTTCTTGCCATCCCTTTGGAAATTGTTGGACCCACTACGCCCACTGCTAAATTAAAAGGATCCTCAAGCTTACTTACATCATCCATGAGCTATGTGGAGAACAATATTAAGAAAAGAATAGCATTGATCACAGAAGATTGGGAAATTTCAAAGGACATGATTTCTTTTGGCTCGAGGGCGCATGCCTTCCATGAGTATTTGAAAGTCGACCAAAATGAAATGTTGTGGTACACTTTGGTGTTAAAGTTTACAACATGATAGAGCTAAGGAGAAGAGAGGAGGACCTTCCCTCTCCATTCGGATCAAGCAGTTGAATGCGTGTTGGAAATAAAATATTAAAAGCTTGAATAACATTTTTCAAGCGTGCAGCCAAGCCATATCAAGGAGGGAAGAACTATTCAAAAATCTCGTAGAGGTAGACCTAGCCGGAATCACTAACGAAGTCCAAGATCCCAAATTGATCCTCAACTCGTTGTTCCTAACAAAAAAGAAGTTCGATGAACAAGTTGAGATTTTTAAAGGATTGTCAATTGAAATGTTCTATGGTATACTTGAATATGATGAGGACGCCATAGACAACTGGCTAGTGGATTACTCCGTAAAAAATCAGGACATTGAAGAAGCAGTACATGGCATTTCCCTTGGTCTGAGAGACTTGGAGGGCGAGTTTTTCAACATCAAAATCTGGCATGAAATCAACGTGGCACCAATGAAAATTTACATCAAAGAATGGTTCAAGAAATCTATTGATAAACTAACCAATGAAGGGAAAGAAACAATTGGGACGGTTCATGTAACCATTGATGAAAATGATAAAAGGACATCAGCAAGCAAATTAAAACAACAAGAGACCATCATAGTCTTGTTTTTCTTCTCCCATCCACCGTCTTCCTTCTAAGAGATTATTTCTTGTATTTATTTTCTTTATGGTCCGCGGGAGCCCCAATCCCATCCTTTAAGAAAAACGCATCTTAAATTTCAAAGAATATGTAACAAACTATATATTTTTTAGAAATTTCAAAAAGAATATGTAACAAACTATATATTTTTTAGAAATTTCAAGAGAGATACTTTGGGAACAATCTTGATTGTTCTTTGTAACTATGTTTTCAGAATATAAAGTATTTGAGGTTGATCTATCATTATCTTTATTTGATCTACCCATGTGTCCACTCTGTTAAAGTTCTCTTATGCATGCAGATCGTCTTCTTTTTATTTTATATGATCAAAAATATTTATCTTAAACTATGATGGATGTGAGGAAATTTTGCTTATTTTCTTTAAATGTGTGAAGTGTGTGATTCCTGGTCCTTTCTCAGGAAATTTCTTTGAAAATAAAAACATTTTCCTTTTATTTTCTTGCAATATTTATGTTTCTTTGAATTAATACGACGAACTTTTTTCAAGTCCCACATTCTGAATATTTAGAAATCCCAAGAAAATCTAAAGAGGAGTACCACCTCTACAAAAATGTAGGGGGATTTACATCCTCGTGAGGTTGTCGTTTCGTTCCTAATGGATTCAAGCGTCAACAGGTATCAAAGACTACGAGCGGAATCTGGTACTAAAATATCGTGGAGTTCTGCATTGGTACATCCAAACTAAAATGGATTTCCTAACATCTCATCATTTGGAGTTTTCTATAGATATGTTGTCAAAATCGAGCAGATATTTAGGCACTAGAACAAATGGGAGTTCGGATCTGCAAATCTACAACAACCAAAGCATGGTAAAGACAACCCTAACCAACAACCTTCTGACAACTAGTCCAAGACACTAGAAAATAAGGGGAAAGGAAAGATGAAGAATGACACTGTGAAGTGGTGTGACTTCCACAAAATCCCATGGCACAACACCGATGAATGTCACTCGATACAATCATCGGTGGCCTAGGCCAAAGTCAAGGATCCGGACCCTGATTCAGAATCTAATCCAGAAAATATTGATAACAGATAGATCATCGATGCAGACCCTACTACTACTTTCACGACTGCAACAATTCAACCAGAAGAACCAATAGATCTTGAAGAGGGGGAGCGCCTCTTCCATTCATAGATGTGGGTGAAGGAGAACTTATTGCATTTCATTGTTGATAGCAGTAGCCAGAAGAACCTCATCTCAGCTGAGGTCATCAAAGAGTTGGGGTTGTTGACAACACCACACCCGCAGCCATACAACATCGGGTGGCTTCACCAGGGATGAGATCTCTTTGTCAGCCAATAGTGTCGCATCTCCTATGGCATCCAACCCTTCAAGGATGAGGTAGTGTGTGATGTTTCCCTTCTTGATGTCTATGATGATGTTGTTTTGGGCCAACCATATATGTGGAAATGTCATGTTGTTTATGAGTCTCGACCCTGTAGTGTCATTATTACTCTGGGGGGTCAGATCTATAGGATACCAGAGGTAGTTCCGACTATTATTCCACCAAAAAAGTGCCGCAAGGTAATCTCTCATACTACAAAATTCATCCTCTTCAAAGTTTGTTCAAAGGATGCACAAAAGGACTCTACAACCACTATAGCGTCAACACCTTCTATCTAGCAGAAGAAGATTGTAAAAGATAAATAATATATTGTTTCTTCACCTACAATGGTGCCTACATAATGCCCTGTCAAGCCTAGAGACAACAGGTTGGTGGAACATATTCAACCCCTCCAACAACAAGTTCGTGCAGCCTTCCACAGACTAAACAACGCAACTTCTCCAATAAGGCATGCAAATCGCCAAGATTCAGATTCAAAAAATGCTTTCCCCTCTTCCCTGGGAACTCAACGCAATGGAGACCATTTCTTCCTAAAGGGGGAGGATTTGTCCAGGTGGATATCAGTGGCCACCCACTTATTCCAAATTCCAACTGGCTCATCTTGACAGTGTTAAGTTCAACATGTTTCTCTCTAATGGGGACATTTCTTTGTAATTACAGGTAATTCACTTACGGGGTTGTCCTAAATCCCTACACAACATCCATGTGGATATTGGTGTCCGCCCACCTATTCCAACTGGCTTATTTTGGAATTTTTCATGTTAGTACATCTTTCTGTACTTCCCAGATCGTTTTGGGGATCTAAACAATGTTTTCTTGGCTTACCACAGTCAAACTGTAGATGAAGTTATATTTTGACGACATAATGCGTAGTTATCAAATAGACCTTTCCAACGGGCTATCACATGCCTAAAATAAAGATTGTATGCAAAAGTTACGACCCTAGGAAGTTAATGTACTAACTTACCCCAATGGGGCCCACATGAATTTTGGCGTTTCATCTCCTAGGGTTAGGTTTTTGGATGTATAGGGTTTTGGAATTCATGTTTATCATAAAAAGGCCTTCAGAGCCTCATTTTAACCATCTTCTTGCGAATGAGCGTAGTCGTCACATCTCTTCTCAGAGATAAAGCTGCCACCATTCTAGCGAGTCTTGCACTTTGTATTTTTACAGTCTCTGTACATATCTTTCATTAATAGAAATCATGTATTGTTGTATTTCTCTGTTTTTGGCAATTTGTATGTGTATTTCATTGTAATATCTCTGCTTTTATTTTGTTCCTAAAATAATCTCGATCAGGTGGCCTCCCCAATCCTTGCTAAGAAGGAAATGATATGATTGTTTGAGAGATGGAGTACTCACCCTGCCCCTCCCTTAGAGGGGTACCCTTGATATGCCCCATCAAAAAAATCCCAACGGAAATCTGTTTGAATTTGAGATTCTTGTTGCCTTCTGGAGATATTTATCTAAGTGATTTAGGGATAATTAGCAAGGATGGCTAAGCTTTGTATGGAAGTGATCTATGAGGAGGGATCCTTGTCTTCAAAATTGGAGTGATTGCATGTTATCCATATTCCCCAAGCTATGATTAAGGGAAGTTTTTTGTATTTTTTTGAATGCTAATTTTTTAGCCAATTTTCCAAGGTTTCATCTATTGAGACGCCCTCCCAAACATAGGAGGGCCCTAAGGTCCTTTATAATTCCTCCCAAACCTCCTTAGAAAATTTGCATTCCATAACAAGACAATAATTAGTCTCAATGTCAAATCTACATAAGCAACATCTACCAAGCCTTTAAAAATATCTCTTTTGCAACTAGCATTATATATAGTCTAGTTAGTTTAGTTTATCAACACGTTCCATCATTAGTTTTTCCTCTCTATTTATTTAAGAAATTAAACCACTTGAAAACCTTGAGAAAGGCAACCACCTGGAAAGGATATAGAGAAATGATGATTTTCATGTCACTATCTTTAAGTTCAAAGTGACTCCAAAAAAGAAGGTCCCCACATAAAATTTTGTCCACCCAATGGAGACAAATAGTTAGAAACTTTCAGTGGACAAATCACAGTCTTGTGAAATATTGGACGATTGGTTTTTCTTTGCAGGTGACTTAAGACATGTAGCCTATCTATTATCAACTCTTCTATTCACATTATGATTTTATCAAAATTTGCAAAACAAACATTCACACACTCAAGCAATGGCAACAGTACCCCAAATGCATGGACTTCTTGCTTTGCAACTAAACTTGTTTTGTTTCAAAATCCTTTCACTAAGCTCTAGTGAGAGTCAACCCAAAAATATAGAAGTTGTTCATTTTAATGTCTTCTTCTTTTGGAAGTAAGCAACTATTTTCTTATTTATTTCCATAGCTATGTGTTCTATGTATTATTATTCTTACTTTTTTAGTTTATTGCAATCTTTATTTCTATCGAAGTCTCTCAACATGTTTGTGTTTTTTTTTCATATTTATTCTTAGTCCTAATGAAGTAAAAGTCCATATTCACTAATTTACTATAAGAAGGTGTTCAACTCTAATCTAGAAAGCCAAAAGTATCTTTATGTTCAAACTAGCATAAAGAAGAAACTCAATATTGTCAAAATAAGGACAAATTTTCATGTTTTGCATAATGAAACGGGGTGTTGGACAGTTCCTAAAATGTCGTGGGTTGAAAGAATTTGTTATCTTTGTGACACTAAAAAGGTTGAATATGAAAATCACTTTCTCACTCGTTAAAACTATGGTAATTTAGGAATGATTCTCTTCAATTTTTTCGAACATAGAAATAAAATTCTAAAGAAACCCAAGTAATTTTCTTACCATTCTTAAAATTGGAAAGACCAAATTTTATCTCAATAAACATTAACCATGATCATTTAAAATATGACACTAAACTTTTTTTAAATTATTATTATTTAAATTAATATCTCCTTTGAAAAAATTGAACTATTCTTAACTTATTTATTGACTTTGGATCTTACCACTTTACTTATATAATTAGTTTAAACCCTCTCTATTATCAATCTCATACATCCAAACTCTTTGGCCATGGGCAAATTTGTTTCAATATTAATATCTCGGTAACCTAACCTAAGTTTCGTGCATAAAGTCCAACATGGTATATCTATGTTATGTTTCTAAGCCTTATCAAAACAAATTTAGAAATGATCAAGGTTGAAAATTTTAGAAATGATCGAGGTTGGACTTAGTTGTTAATCTTCTTCCCTCACTAAAATTGAGGAACATTGGTTTTTTACCTTGTGTTATTTTTTTTTTAATGAAACAAGGGTTGTGAAGAAACAAGTCCCTACCTAAAAGGTAGGAAGCGAGTGTCCATCAAGGTTCAAGGTCCATGTTGTGTTTTTTTCACAAGCACAAGGTAATGTTTGTAAAAGCATCCTCAGAAACCAACAACAATAGTTGATGACTTGGGTTCTTGCATGAATTAACCAAGTTGGTCTTATGGTGAAGATCTAACAATATTACTACACTTATTAACTTGTAACACTTCTCTAAAAATGAATATATCGAAACCATAGATAATGTATAAATCACTTTTGTCTTAAGTGTACTACAATGCACAATGAGCAATCATAGTCTTCCTTGTAATTTATCTAAGTCTTCTTTATAATTTATCTTAAGTCTTTCTCATTTTGAAGTCAAATAAAACTAAAAACCTCAAACTAAAAAGTTAGGATACAAAAAGTAAATATCATTAGAAAAACACATTCCATTACAACTTTGGTTAAAATGATGTATTTGCATTAGTTTTCGTGATATAACAACATTAACCAAATCGGAAAGTGGGTTGGGTGGGAAACTAACCAGGACTTGTAGGCTTCATGGAGGTTGACTGATTTCTATGAGGTTACTCTCCTGATTGCATTGGATGGCTGAAGGAACTTATAAGGTTTTGTGGGTTTTCCCTTCAGTATTTTTTTTAGCAGTATTGGAGGGGGAGTCTTTTCTGGAGAGTGTTATTAGTTTATTTACTAGCTCTTAGTGCCAAGTTTTTAGCCCCTGAGTTTTTTAAGCGGGTTGGATTCCCACACATCCCTCTGCTAAACATCACCCTGGATTAACTAGAGTAGTAGATATCCATTACTACTCTGGTTTCTGGGATGACAGGCCCTGAAGTGATGGGTGCTCTGTCTTATCATTATTTATTTTTTACTGTCCCTTATTAAGTTTTACATAATCAATGAGACAATGCATCTGTCATTTAAGGATATTCTTATGAGGTGGAAAATGATTAAGATTGTGTGGAACTCCAGTATGGAACGTGAGCTTAGTGCAATCTTAGGTGTGGTTGATGAGGAGCCTTGGAATCAGGCCGACTTCCTATCATCGGTGGACAAGTTATGTAGGCGTAAAGGTAGCAGGTGCACACTAAATGTGAACTTTAATGATCCATTACCACCCTTGGAAAAGTTACCATCACCCTTAACCACTAGTTCTAAGCATTTTCTCCAATCTAAAGCAGCGTTGGGTCTTTCCCTCAGCAAGGAATCTTCTCGTCTTCCTAGTGCGATATCTGAGGTTTTTACAGTTGAAGGTGTTGATAAGAAGAAGGGAAACCAGGGTAAAATTTATAAGGTGGTAGATCTAAAGACTAACATTAACGCTTATACATTGGAGTTTCAGAGGGGTGGCTCATTAGGAAAGCGGGGATTTCTTAAGCATTCTGCACGGGTGTGGAAGCCAAAACGAACCAAACACAAAATGGTTCTAGGTATGGACGTGGGACTCGAAGAGTCTTACTCCCTTTCTTTGTGTGCTCTGGTGGGAAGGTTGGCATATCGATATTTTTGCAAGATGACCATAATGGAGTGGATGTGAGTTACCTGGGAACCTCTACTGGGTTATTCCCCGGTATTATTGACCATGTCGATAGGATGGTTCGTATTTGTTTTTAAAATCACGAAAGATTCAGATCGAATTTTAGACAGGTTCTGGGTTTTTGAGGGTGGTAGTCTAATGTTAAAGAGGTGGCAGATAAGGTTTGACCCAACGACGGAGTATTTTAGCTACCGTCACCTCTGGGTCCTGCTCCGGGGTGTATCGCTCCAACTATGGAACATCAAAGCTTTGGAGGCGATTGGAAGTGTTTTGGGATGTTTTATCAAGGTTGATGAGGAAGCTTTACAGTCTTTGGACAAGTGGATGGAAAAATTCCTTATGAAAGTGGACATCCATGCAGGACTTCTGGAAACATTGGAGATTGAGTGGAGGGGTCTCCTACTTGTTCAAAGATTAGACTATTTGGGTATCCCATTTCATTGTTCGCGTTGTAGGCAAACTGGTCATCTTTGGAAGGATTGTCATCAAGTATATGGAGCTACAGTCGAGGAGGATTCCTCAGAGGATAATCCATCTAAATATTACTCCCCTGGGATGGACGCGCAGTAGTCGAGATATTTTTCGGGTGCGAGGGATATGGATAGCCCAGATTCTCCGAATAACACCTTCATTGGTAAGTTGAAACACTATTGTCCTTATCTATATTTTACTTTATCTGTGTGGGAAAGAGACCACCTAGAAATTGTTTTCCTTTCAGATTCGATACATTCGTCTGCAATTGTTAATAGTAAGGTTACTAAGACTGTACTAGAGAATTCATACTCGCTAGAAGCACGGATTGAGCCCCTACTTGTACCTATAGTTACTCAAGAGATGAGTAAAAGTGAACTACTTGAGACTATGTTGGAGGAAGATCCACTCTTTGTACCTAGTTATGGAGAAGTTTTCTCTAGCGATCAAGCCTTGGATAGGATGCTTACGAACTTGGTTCCTACCATCAGAGAGGCTTCTAGTCCTATCCCGATTCTGACTTTCTTGGAGAAGGAAGATGTGGTTAGTGTGGGGTCTAGTGGTGTTTCTAGAGCATATGCATTTGAAAGAGTTTCAAATTCGAAAGACCTTGCATGGTCGCGGGGATTGGGGCTTGAGTTATTACCTATCAAAACTAGAATTGCATGCAAAAAGACAGGGACAGACCTTTCCTTTTCGGCTAACCATCTTTCATCTAACATTGATCAAGGAGCGCTTAGAGGCATGAAATCCCTTGCAAGGGATAAATAATTATCCTCCTCTCTCTCAATATTAGAGGGGTAGGAGGACCCCTAAAACTGGCCTCCATGCAAAGACTTATCACTAAAACTTTACCCAATATTATCTTTCTACAAGAGACCCTAGTGGAAGATGAGAAGGCAAGGCATTTCATGTATGCACTCAGGCCGGAGTGGATGATTTGTGTTGTTAGTTCTGTGGGAAATTCAGGTGGCCTCCTAGTGTCTTGGTATCCTAGTTTATTTGAATTATTGCATGTCCTAAGTTGTGGCAGTATTTTTTTGTCACATTCCATCTTCATGGATAAAAGGAAGATTTCTCTTATGAATGTATACGACCCTTGTACAGACCGCAAGAACTTCTGAAAAAAAGTGGAAGACATGGGACTATTAGCTCATGTTGTCTTGATAATGGTTGGGGACATAAACTTCATGATAAATTCAGCAGAGGTTTAGGGTACAACAACTTTGGTTTACCCTTTGGCGGTCTTCTTCAAGGAATTATTTGAAAAAAACAAGTTAGTTGATGTGGCACCTACAGAGTTGGTTCCTACGTGGCGTAATGATAGATCTAGAGAGTATGGCATTGCTAAAAGACTTGACAGAATCTATGTGGCGGAGGATCTTATTTCACCAACTATGAGATACAGGACTTGGGTGGAATATCCTTATTTATCCAATCATGCTCCAGTCTTACTAAAATTGGGTATTGGGATGTTGGCGGTTGCTCACCCTTTTAAGTTTAATCCATTCTGGTTGCATGAAGATTCTTTTGTCACTATGGTTCACAAAGTATGGAATGATTCTCAGCTACAACAAGTTGTCGGGGTGCAAAGGAGATTAGTTGGGAAGCTCTTACATCTAAAAAATCAAGTTAAATTATGGTCCAAAGAAAAATGCTTACGGGATAAGACATCATTGGAAAAGATTGATGTTGAATTAGCTGCACACTATAACCAGAAGAATCAAGGAATATACAATGTTGATTCTGATCAACAGGTTGATGTTTTTAGAGTCTGAGCACAAAAAAATTATGTTGGACAAGGAAGAACGATGGTGCCAAAAGGGAATGGCCATTTTGATAAAGAGCAGAGATAAAAATACGAAATTCTTCCACTGTTTTGCAAGCTACAGAAGGAACAAAAAACACATAAGGGAGATAAAGGATGAAGCAGGACTGGTTCATACAGGTCAGGAGGCCCTAAAGAATGAAGTGCCATTTTTATTTAATTATTTCTTTCAGGATACAGGGTAGAATCACATTAGGGATCAGATAGCTACTATTAGGTTGTCTCCTATGCTAGTTATGGAGGAATAAATAGTAACTCTTGAAAATCCATGTACCAGTGAGGAAATTATAGAGGTACTAAAAGGTTTTACAAAGGATAGAAGTCCAGGACCTGATGGGTGGACTTTCAAATTTTTCCTATACTTTTTTGAATTGGTTGGATAGGACTTGCTTGATGTTGTGGAGGAGACTAGGATTCGAGGTGAGTTTATCAGACCAATCAATTCTACTTTCATTGCATTGATCTCGAAAGTTAACAATACCATCTCTTTCAACGATTTTTGTCCTATTGCATTATGTAATTTATGCTACAAGATTATTGCAAAAGTAATTGCGAGGAGATTTTAGATGCCATAGGCACTGCACAAGAGTGTCTTCATAGTATTAAGGCCAAAAAACTTCAAGAAATCATCCTGAAGCTAGACTTGAAAAAGGCTTATGATTGCACAAATTGGGATTTTCTGAGGCTTATACTTCTCCAATGTGGTTTTGGACTTCTTACAACAAATTGGATTATGGGTTGTGTTACCTCAACAACATATGCCATACTGATCAATGGTGAGGCCACTAAGTTCTTCCAAAATGGTAGAGGGTTACAATAGGGTTGTCCATTGTCGCCTCTCTTGTTTATTCTTATGATGGAAGGACTTAGTATTTCTCTTAAAAAAGGTCAAGCAGAAGGAAAGTTGTCGGGTATAAAGGTCTCTAGGATTATTAATATCCTTCATATTCTCTTTGTGGATGACGTGTTAATAATGTCCAAAGCTTCGATCCTAGAATGGCAGGAAATCAATAAAATCCTTAACATCTTTTGTTGTGCGACGGGATTGATGATCAACGTCCAAAATTCCTCTTTTCTTCACTACGGAGTTCAACAGGAAACTCTAGATGCATTGAAAGACTTATTTCACTTCAACTTCTTGAATCTTTCAGAAGGTTTTAAATACTTGGGCTTCTTTTTAAAGCCCGATAGATACAAGTCGAAGGATTGGAAATGGATTATCATGAAGTTCGAGAACCGAATTAATCATTGGTGCAATCGGTTGCTTTCACTGGGGGGTAGATATGTGCTGATCA
>CBVK0102594568.1:0-12945 GCA_900067695.1 Picea abies
GGGCATTACAAGAAGGATTGTAGATCTAAAAGTGTTGAGAGAGGGAAGGGGTCTAATGATGTTCCTTCGAGAAAAAGGAAGACCTACTCATAGGAAGGAGTGGATGTGTACTTGGCTTCTTCAAGCACACATGCAGATCAATGATGATGTATGGTTGAATGATTGAAGTGATTCATTTCATATGACTCCCCATAGGGGGTGGTTCTATGAATCTGAAAAGTATAATGGAGGTGACATTTTCTTAGGGGATGAATTGAAAACCAAAACCATAGGATGAGGAAAATTCAAGTTGTTGCTCAAGGATGGAAGGATTAAAAAACTCCCCATGGTTTTGCACATTCTATAATTGGATATAATCTTGATATACATAAATAAGATGAGTGATGCATGTGTACAAACTATATTTGAAAAGGAAACCTAAAAAATGGTTCGAGGACCAATGGTGTTGGTGAGGGGAGTTCAGAATGGAACTATGTACAAGATATTGGGAATAACTATCAATAATAGGTGTAAGAGTTATGTTTTTCGTAAGGGTGGAAATGAACAAGAAAATACCCCTACTATCTATGGAGAAAAGAAAATTCTATGGCATTAGAGACTAGGACATATTATAGAGAAGGGACTTTTATCACTACATTGTAAAGGTATGATTGAAGTTATGTCTGGTTTCACACTAGATTTTGATTTTTGTGAAGATTGAATATATGGTAAACATAACCGGATAACATTAGTACTTGGGTCTACAAGAGTAAAATGAATGTTAGAGTTAGTAGACAATGATGTGTTTGGACCTATGTTTGTTCCATCACTAGGTAAATTTGAGCACTATTTTTTATTCATTGATGATTTCTCGAGGAATACATAGATTTATTTCCTCAGAAAGAAATATCAGATCTTTGGTAAATTTAAAGAGTATAAGGATCTTGTGGAGAATTAAATAGAGAAGAAAATAAATGTGTTGAGGACAGATAATGGTGGAGAGTTCCGTGAGAACGAATTTGAGGAATTATGTAAGAAGTGTGATATAGTAAGGCAAAAGACTACTCCATACACACCTCAACTAAATGGGGTTGTAGAAAGGATGAATATGACGTTTATGGAAAAATAAAGAAGCATGCTTAGTGGTGTCGTGTTAGTAAATGAATTATGGGAACATGTAGTGGGTAATACATGTTACCTGGTAAATAGATGACCCTCATCAATGTTGGTGGACAAAACTTTGTGTGAGGCATCTTTATTGGTTATAAAGATGGTATAAAAGGATATAAACTTTGCAACCCAATAACTAAGAAAACTATTTGTAGTCGGGATGTTGTCTTTAGAGAGGTTAAATATGTTCCCAAACAAGAAGTCCTACCAAAGGAAAAAGAAACAAAGACAATATAGTTCGATTTAGAGGGTGGAGAATTTGACTCAATGGAAGAACATGAATCATAATAAGAAGAATAACCTCATACTCTATTATTGAGGATATCAGTTCAAGAAAGAAGGAAACCATAAAGGTATACTCCACCTTCTTTTCACTCCAATTTTTATTTATCTACTATTGATGATGATCCTAGAACTATTAGGGAGGTAGTGGATTCATAGGGTGGTAAATTGTGGAAGAAGGCCATGGTTGAAGAAACAACAACTTTGGATAAGAATGAGGCAATTGAGATCTAGTTGAGTTGTTGGCTAGAATAAATCTTGTTGGTAGCAAATGGGTGTTTAAGAAGAAGTTTAATTTATAAGGTAAAGTGGAGAAGTATAAAGCTCACCTAGTAGCAAAGGGATATTCCCAGGTAGAAGGAATTGGTTTTGGTGACATTTTTTCTCATGTTTCTAAATTGACTTCTATTAGATTTATTTTATCTATTGTTGTTTCTTTTGATCTTGAAGAAAAATACATGGATGTAAAGACAACATTCCTACATGGGGATCTTTAAAAATAAATCTACATGAAAAAACCACAAAAGGTTTTGTAGTGAAGGGAAAGAAAGAGTTTGTTTGCAAGATTAAAAATTCCCTATATGGGTCAAAGAAATATCCAAGGATGTGCTATCAAAAGTTTGATACTAATATTTTGGGACTTGGTTTCAAAAGGATAAAATTTAATCATTGTGTGTATTTGAAATTAGTTGGTGATCATTTTATTTATGTGGTTTTGTATATTGATGATATGTTGTTGATTGGAAACAACAAGGAAATCATCAAGGAGGTAAAAAATCATTTGTCTTCTAAATTTTATATGAAAGATATTGGTGTTGCAAATTTTTTTTGGACGTGAAAATTAAAAGAGATTAGGAAAATATGAAACTCTGGTTAAATCAGAGGAAATATGTTGAGAAAATATGGCAAAGATTTAGTATGTAAGAATGTAAACCGATCATGATCCCTATTCTTATAGGTATAAATTTATCTGTAGATTAGTGTCCCAAGACACGGGAAGAGGAAGAGGACATGTCTCATGTTCCTTAGGCTAGTGTTGTTGGTAGTTTGATGTATGCAATGGTCTATAATAGACCATACATTGCACATTCAGTGAGAATTTTGATTAGGTATTTGTAAAAACCAGGAAAGGAGCATTAAACAATTGTAAAGAGGGTTTTCAAGTATTTGTGTGGCACTACAAATTATGGAATTTTGTAAAGAGGGTTTTCAAGTATTTGTGTGGCACTACAAATTATGGAATTTTATACCAAGGAAGACCTACTGTAGAAAGAGTGTTGGAAATACATGGATTTGTTGACACAGACTGGGCTAGAGATTTGAATTGAGAATATCTACAAGTTTTTATGTGTTTAACCTATTTAGAGGAGCAATCAGTTGGATGAACAATAGACAATATGTAGTTTCACTCTCAAATATAGAATTTGAATACATGGCATCCATTCATGCGAGAAAGGAATTTGTATGGTTACAAATATTGTGTTTGGGTATTGATTTTTCATAACAACCTATAGAGTTATATTGTGATAGTCAGAGTGCAAAAATTTTCGAAAACAATCCTGCTTCTCATTCTAAGACAAAGCACATTGATGTTTAGTATAACTTTGTGAGAGACATGGTTGAATACAATAATTTGTTTTTGGTTAAGGTGGAATATTTTAATAATATTATATATTTGTTGACAAAGTCTATAGGTACTAAAAGTTTTCTTTCTATAGAGGAGCAATGGGAATTCCTTCCATGAATTTTCGATCATGTAATCCTCGACCCCCATGTATGCAAAGAAAACAACAAGTGGAATAATTTTGGGTATGTGTTCTATTCTTTTCATGACTAGCCCCATGCCCTATACATTGAACTTGGGGAGGGAGAAGCCTCCCACACACACACAAAAAAAAAAAAAAACTGTCTGTTTTTGTGTAGTTTTTAAAAAAAAAAAAAAACTGTCTGTTTTTGTGTAGTTTTTTGGCCAATGGTTTTTCGACCCATTGTAATATAATTCCAAATAAGGAATCTAATCCGGGTCAACAAATTACAGTTTTGGATGTTGTGTAATAAAATATATTATATCATAAATGGTGAATTTAATGCAATTAGAGTTAGATATGTGAGTCTAAATATTTGTTGGTTTTCCTCATTAAGGGTTTCTAGTGTAAATTTCTAGGTACTATGTGAGAATGATATTTCTTTATTTATGTTTTATAAAGAATCTATGTGTGCATTGCTGTATTTTAAAGGTATAAAATGTACACCATGAAGGATTGAAATTTGACCCCTTCATGCAATTTACCAATTTCAGTAATATATGTTTATGTGAAAAAAATTATAAATCTTAGTCTCATGCTCTAGAGATTTTCTCCCTTTCAATGGAGAGATCTATACGTTGATTGATAATGTTCCATTTAAATATAAATTGATAATAATGGAAACCAATTTCAATTTATTTGGATTTGATTGCTTCATATATATTGACTTTCACAATCTAATTCTTATTTTCTGTTATAATAACAATCTACACACACCTAGGGGTGGCAGGTGTGGGGGGACTATTCACACTCCCGGAGGAAATAAGATATTAAATTAGGATTTTGGGCATAGGAATGTATCCAAAAATATTGTGAAATCCTATTCTCTATGGTAGGGTCTCATCATTACCAAGGATGAAGGAATCAAAATATTGACAGTGCTTGGAGACTCATTGTTAGTTATTAGAGCAATGAGGAAACAAGATAATCCACGAGGGAGAAAACTAAATTCTCTAATTTAGAGTATTATGAGACACACAATGTATTTCAACAAAATTTCCTCCCGTCACATCAAAAGGGAGCTCAATGTTGAAGCTGACTATTGGGCTAAGGTAGCAACGACACTAAGACAAGGTTCCTTGTTTAAAAATGAGGTTCCAAGCACCTCTCATATACCTTAATTTTAAATGGTGCTAAACCCAATTAAAATTAATAATGCATCAACAATTAGAGGTAACACAATGATGAATGGCATGTGGCCTCCATAGTTCTCATTTACGCCTACTCAATTTGAGGCTATGGTAATGAAATTCCCTCGAGTTTATTTTCCCTTGACATATGGGATAATGATTCTTTCTTTCTGGTTACCTTATGGTTTGGTATGCATGTTTAAGGTGGGAAGCATTAATAATGAGCTTGTTTGGGGTATAGCATAGGAGGCCTAACATGGAAGTTTTGACACCACAGGGTGGAGTCCCGAGGATGCAATTTTGGTCTTCTCAATGTGGGTAATTTCCTTCCTCTCAACCAAGAAAGTATTGGTCCCTTGGTTTGTGTTATTAGTTACCTTTTCTCTAGAGAATTTCCATGTTACAAGAAAGAGAAATGGGTGGAAAGACTAGTTGTTAGTCTGTCAAGGGATCGAATGTAATTTTTTCTATTATGTATTAATATGGTCTCGTTTCAATATCATTGTGAAGGGGATTCCTCTTAATATCATGGATAAACCAAAATTAAAAGAGGTTCAAAGAATTTTATGGAGGCATGAAGAACTCAGCCAGGAAAACAATAGAGCTCTTATGCTAATTTCCTTAAACATATCAAAGCTAGATAAAACTAGTGCCACACAAAATGCCAATATCATGACTCTCATACTCCATTAGAAGCAACATAATGACTCCCTGGAATAAAAATGTAATAGGTTGTTCTCATTGGTGGCATCCTTATAACTAGAATCACTCTCTCTTACCTCTGACAACTTAGGATCTAAGAACTCTTGGAAAATATGCATAAGGGAGGATGATATGGTTTGTCAGAATAGGGGTCCTATGGAGATAAAGGAACAATTTCCCCATCACCCAGGAGTGGGGAAAGAAGCTCAAGGCAATGTCCATCCATAATGTTGTGAATTTTTTTTCAAATTGCTAGCTTTTGAGTCAATTTGTCAAGCAAGTGACAAGTGTATTCACCTAGAACACATGTCTAGAAACAATTTTAAAGGCTAGTATACTTTGTTTAGAAATTAGTACAGTTATAAATACTTCTCTCAAGTTTGATAAATGTATTTTTTTTTTATCTTTGGTGAATCCTCCCTTAATATAAATATATTTTTTTTGTTCTAGTTAAAAAAAACAACCTACACACACCTCAAACATAAGAAGTACATTTATATGTGAAGTTCTAGATAGGAAAGTGAAGGAGAATGAGGGAGAGATTTAGAGATGGATTTGAATTATCCATATTAATTAAATGTTATAGTTTTAGATACAACTTTGAATTATTCATCTTCTTTAAATGTTACGTGGTGCACATTTGATCCAAAAATCCTTAGACGTTAACTTATTTCTTAATTACACATAAACATCTAACTTGATTCAAAATAATAATGATCACTTTGACTATTTGCATAACACATATGAATTCACTTATGTATCCAAAATCACTTCAATGATAAATAATTTGCAAGATAACTTAGCAAAATAGAACAATAATATAACACATTCACAATTTTGTTAATAGAGTTCACCCAATTCAGGCTACGTCTTCGGGTCTGCTTCCAATTGAGACCGCTTTATTAATGCTCAAATGTTTGTGTTTTTACAATGACCTTTTTACATGTTTATCAAACTCAGAAAACATAAGACACCATCAGATTCCTCTCGAAATTCTGAGAAAAATGAGTGTAAACACTGTATACTTTCATCAAGGAACCCTTTGGCACAAATTATGGTGCAAACTCAAAGTCAAGATACCCTTGTGGCACAAACTTCTAAAAACCATACTGTGTTGTGTGTAGGCACATTGGGTTTTGTTCCCATTCAATAGGGTGCATTCCCCTAACTGATATCCATAACTTGGGAAACCATTAAATGACATGTAGTTGGGATCCCATAACAATAGGCACCTAGGGCACAATGGTTAGGGTGTTGTAGTGTTGTATGGTGGGTCACGGGTCGAACCCCGTCAACCATGCCATATGTTATGGTATTTTGTTATATTGTTATAACACATAGTTTCTATAATTGTGGATTTTGGGCTTAACCATATAATACGTATGGAAATAGAATTGACGGATATTCCCTCGGTCCTATTCTCTGCCAATTCAAACTTTATACAAACTTAAATAAAATCATGCATGTTTATGATCAAGTCACATGGCGAGGGTATAACCGTAGGTCTTTTGGTTGTTGAACAAGAGACCCAAGTTTGATCCTCCTAGCTCTAATAAATTTTATTCAACCTTAGCCATACTAGGAAAATGGGAAACTTCCACGTGGTGCTATCTCATTGGTTTGCTTAAGCTTATACGAACTTTCTATGTGTTGAGATATGATTGGTCCACCTTTACTTGTATGGTTGTCGTGTCACCTTTCCAACTCATTTGTATGGATGTGTATGACTATGCCATGTGTCAACCTTCTAGTGGTGCCACATGTCACCCCTTTTTTGACCTTTTGACGTGGTTTTACCAAAACTTTAACTAGCCATAATGTTTGCATATGAATTTTGTTTGAGGAAATTTTTGCGTTGTTGGAAAACTATCTCCGAGATCTACGCAATAAAGTCATATTTTAGAGCATTTGAGATGATCAAATTTTGAGCATTTTTGGATCCTCCTAGATCATTCCTCCCCATTGGAAGCCTTTTGGACCACTAAAAGTCTTGATTACTCAACAACTAAGCATTGGAAGCCTTTTGGACCACTAAAAGTCTTGATTACTCAACAACTAAGTGAGCGTAGATCTCCCTCACCTTTTTAATCTCAATCCACTTTGATTTTCTTGGTATTACCCCTTTAAGACCAACTCAAAAATATTCCACATCACCCCATTGTGAAGTCCTTATTCTTGTATCAAGAATAACATCTTCATGTAGCTCATCTAAATATTCTGGAGAAAAATCATAAACTGTCGGAACCTGAATACTTCCATAATCATAGGAGGCTCATAAAATTTCAAATTCTCAACATTTACCATAAAATACATTTGCATATAAGATGGTAGATATAAACGAAAGGCATTAGTACCAATATTCTCCAAGATCTTGAATGGACCATACCAGATTAGCTTGATATTTTTACTTTCACCCTCCATTCTATCCTTGATATGTACCCAAACTTGATCACTAACTTGAAACTAATGACCAACTCGATGCTTGTAATGCCTCACCTTGTATTTAGCTTGGCTCTTCTCCAATTATTTTTGTACTGCTTGATGTATCTGTTGGATCCTTCAAATGAACCTCTCATCTTTATATGTATCATCTTGTCCATCCTATTTATTTGATTCTTTGAAATAAAATTCCATAGGTGATTTAGGAAAATACCCCAAACATACTTCAAAAGGAGTTCTCTAAGTAGAATAATACCTAGCACGATTATAGGCATGTTGTACATAATACAATTTTTCATCCCACAACTTAGAATGTTTGCTAAAATATCATCGTAACAAATGTACCACTGTCCTTCATACCACCTATGTTTGTCCACCTATCCATGGATGAAAATTTGTTCTCTTTTTCAACTTAGTGTCCATCAGCTCCTATAAATGAGACCAAAAATTCCCCAAAAAGAACGAGTATCGATCTAATATAATAGATGTAGGCATCCCAAAATGAACCCATACATTAGAGAAGAACATTTGTGTTGTTTGTTCAGATGTGACTTATTTCTTGCATGGCATTAAAATACACATCTTACTGAATCTGTCTATGACGAGATACAAATAATCATGACCTATTCTTGACATTGACAAACCTCCAACAAAATCCATAGAAACACTTTCCCATGGATGAGAAGGTACTGGAAGTGGTGTATATAATCCCAACTTTTTGTTGCTAAGCTTTCTTGTGGCACACATAACACACCCTTTTACATACTTGGAAATTTTCTCATTCATTCGAGGATAATAACAATATCTCTGCAATTGTGCTACTGTCTTACCTACCCCGAAGTGACAAAAAATGAGAGATGTATGAGCTTCTATGATTAAATTTTCTCTTTCATCCTTGGGTATAAAAATATTCCCAAGATGATATAATAATTTTTAATGCATATGATAATCCAACTTCTGATTGCCACGAGTTCATACTTCATATACATATTTAAATTCATCATCTCTAGCATATTTTTCAACATAAATTTCATGAGCTAAAGAATTATGCTTTATATTGTAGATGGATTGATTACTATTTTTGATAACATATATGAAACCTTGTTATGAATGCCTTTATTATACTTAATAAACAAATAAAATCGTTGTAAGAAACCCATCTGCTTGAAATTTCGTGACTGTTGTAGCTAGGTCTTTGATTGCAAATACTGTAACGGTTGATGATCTATATGAACTATTGTCTCCTTTCCCATTAAGTAATGCTTCAATTTTTTAACACATTGTACCAATGCATACAATTCCTTGTCATATGTTGGATAGCTAATTACTACTTGAGTAAAATTATCATAATGATAACATATAGGTTTACCTTGTTGCATGAAGACTACTCCCATGGCATATCTGCTTGCATCATTTTGAATATCAAATGGTTGTTGCAAATATGGTAGAGCCAAAACTGGTGTGGTGCTTATCTTTTCCTTCAGTGTCTATAAGGATTTATGTTGCTTGCCTCCCCATTGAAAGACTTGTTTCATACCAATGTTAGGAAGAGGAGCATCTTGCTGCAAATGAATTTCATGTTCAACCTCCCTCTTAGGAGGAAACCTTGTAGGTTCCTAAAATAACTCATCATAGTTAGATATGATCTTTACCAATTCTTGTTTATGATATGGATCAAAACTTAACAAAGAATATAATATATCTTCCTCTTTTTTCTTCACTACCATGAGAACAAAGGATTTACTTTCATTTATGAGTCTCTTCATTATTCCTATGCTCACTAAAGAAACATTGGTTTTAATACGATGAGGTATGACAATATACTCAATCTCGTTATTGGAAATATGATATTTGTTCTCTTCTCGATAAAATATAGCTTTCCTATCAAATAAATATGGAATTCCCAAGACAATGCCACAAATTTCAAGTGGCACGACATCTACCTCATCCTTATCAAAGAACATGGTTGCAATTGCAAATCGGATTTTACACTGCTTTGTCACTTTCAACTTAGCATCGTCACACTCCAAACCTAATGGATATGGTTTAACATGAGGTGTCATTTTCAAACCTATCTTCTTAACAATTTCTTTAGATATTAAGTTAACTTGATATCCACTGTCAAACAAAGTATATATATTTGTATGATTCCATATAACTCTGACCTGAAAAATATCACTTCGTTTCTTTTGATCAATATCACTTTCCAATTTATCAAATTGAACTAAAGAACTAGAATTATTAGTAGATATACCTTTTCTTCCCATTGATGTGATATTAAATTCATCTCCTGAATCTGATCCCATATCTTGTTGAGCTATTCCAATAGTCTTTTGTTTCCCCTTATCTTGGAACTTCTTTGGTCACAACTCTAGATGCAATTCCTAACACTGTGCTTCCTCATGTCCCTTCATTTTGTAATGAGAACATGTAGGTTTCTCTTCAGCTTTATTTTTTGTAGCTTATTTCTTACGCTTCCATTTTCCTTTCGATTTCTTCTCGAAATCGTGTGTCTTCTCATCCTCAATCACATACTTTCCCTTAATACCTTCTAGATGTTTTGCTTGTACTGATACTTCATCAATATTAGTAGGTTTAAACATCAATATAGTATGTCGAAGATATGAATGCATACCACCAATATACTTCAAAAGAGTTTCTCGAGTATATAATGAAATTCCTAAGGATAATGATTTCTTCTTAAATTCCTAGGTATATACTTGAACATTTTTCCCTTTTCCTTACCTTAGATGTTGTCATTCTATTATTGTAGTTTGCACATAATCCAATGGATAAAATTGTTTTCTTATTGTAGTAGAAAATTCATCCCAAGAAGAAATTACTTTACTTTATTGAATGAGATCAACTTGTGTCTTACTTTCCCACCATATCAAGGTTGTGCTACCCAAACGAAGAGTATCCAACTATATATCTGTAGTCTCATCCACGATATTTTGTACCATGCAATAGACTTTGATATGTTTGATACAATTGTCCAACTTATCTGCATTCAATTCTCCATCATAAATTGGTAGTTCAAACTTTACATCTAATTTCAATAAAGGAAAATTATGAGTGTGAGAGAAAGAAGAATTATTATAGGGATTATTCTTATGAGGAGAATGTTCACTTGCTCCATTGGTAGATGATGATGAGGAATATGGTGAATAGGGTTTTGCAGGTCCACCACCTTCACCTCCTTCTTCAACTTTTACCGAAGATTCTTCGTCACCAATCTTGTGAATTATTCGATATAACTAATCTATTATTTCCCTCATGGAACAAAGTGCAGCCATAACTTCCTTGGGTATCATGGGAGGATATTCTCCTTCCTTCCCTTTGGAGGCCATCTTTTTCTTACGAAATTCCTTTGAATCTTTGGCTTATAACTTGTAAGATTACCTTTACCGAGCTTGAATCTGGATCTTGTAAGCATTTTCTTACAAACACTTGTCAAAACTTGTATCTTATACCAAATTGATCCGAAAATCCTTAGACGTTAATGTATTTCTTAATTACACATAAAAATCTAACTTGATTCGAAATAATAATGATCGCTTTCACTATTTTCATAACACATAAGAACTCACTTATCTATCCAAAATCACTTCAATGATAAATAACTTGCAAGATAACCCAAAATCACTTCAATGATAAATAACTTGCAAGATAACTAAGAGAAATAGGAAAACAATAATATAACACAATTACAAGTTTGTTAACAAAGTTCACCCAATTTGGGCTACATCTGTGGGTCCACTTCCAATTGAGACCACTTTATCAGTGCGCAAATTCTCATGTTTTTAAAATGAACCTTTTACTTGTTGCTCAAACTTAGAAAATAGAATACACCATCGAATACCCTTTGGCATGCATTACAATGCAAAATCAAATTCTAGATACCCTTGTGGAATGAACTTCAATGCACACATGTATAAATTGGCATGAACTTCTTATCATTGTACTCTGTTATGTGTAGGTGTATTGGGATTTGTGGTCATTAAATATGGTGTGGCCCCCTAAATGATATCCATAACTTGGGAAACCATTAAATGTCATGATATTGGGAGCTCATAACAATAGGCACCTAGGGCACAGTGGTTAGGGTGTTGGAGGTTGTATGGCAGGTCGCGGGGTCAAACCCCATTGACCACGCCATATGTTATGGTATTTTGTTATATTTTTATAACATATAGTTTGTATCGCTGTGGATTTTGGGCTTAACCATACAATACTTATGGAAATGGGATCAAGTGATATGCCCTCGGTCCTACTATCTGCCAATTCAAACTCTATACAAACTTAAATAAAATCGTACATGTTTACAGTTAAGTCATCTGGATAGGGTATAATGGTAGGCATTTTGGTTTTTGACCAAGAGATATAGGTTCAATCCTTCGGGCTCTAACAAATTTTGTTTGACCTTAGCCATATTAGGCCAATCACGGGAGACTGAGACATGCCAATCTCTCATTGGTCCACCTGATTCTATACAAACTTGTCACGTGTTGAGATCTGTTTGGTCCACCTATACTTGTATGGTTTCCCTGTCACCTTTCCAACTCAATTGTACATACATGTACATGGTTTCCCTGTCACCTTTCCAACTCAATTGTACATACATGTACAATCGTGCCATGTGTCACCCCCTTTTTGACCTTTTGATTTGGTTTGACAAAAAAAATTATTGGCCATAACTTTTGCATATGAACTCCGTTTGAGGCGATTTTTGCGTAATTCAAAAACTATCGTCGAGCTCTACATAATGAAGTCCTTTATAGAGAATTTTAGATGATCAATTTTGAGCATTTATGGATCCTCCTAGATCAATATTGCTTGTATTTTATTTCATTTCCTTGTTTTCTATTGTTTCCACATTCATTAAGAGAAGTGTTCCATGGAGCTCTTGTATACCATGATCCTTTTTCCAACAGGGGTGGTAATTACTACTAAGATAAAGGTTGATAAGTTTCCATGTGAGTATTCTTTCTTCTGACCTTTTCCCTTTGATTGAAAAAAGTATCTCACCATCTTATTCCTAAAATAGGGCATCCATTTCAAGTAGACACTCCACATATCATCATGGGATCAAAATGTAACTATAGATGATGGAGAAGAGTGATTAATAGATAGGTTTGTAAACATGGTATCCGTTCAAAATTAGAATAAAACCATTTTATATCCATCTTAAATACAGATCTATAATGTGCCAAGAGGGATCAAATTTCTTGAAGTGAAAACCTTTCCTCAAGTTTTTGCAATCAAAAAAAAAAATCACCTTGAGAGATTTGATCCATCTCCACTCATGATAAATCCATGGTTAATGGATTTACACTAGTTTTTTTTTTTTTTTTTTTTTGTGTGTGTGTGTGTGTGTGTGTGTGTGTAGTGTTTCAACTCCAGGTTAAGAAGGAAAGGAATTACATATCTCCCTCTTA
>CBVK0102594581.1:0-11919 GCA_900067695.1 Picea abies
AATAGTGCTGAAAAGATTTAAGGCAATACTGGTCTGATCTGTGAGACCGGGTTCAATGTTGGGTTGTCTCGTAACTGGTACAGTAATGGAGGAGGAAATTTTTAAGGATTGGTTGCTTCTTTTTAAATTGTATGAGAAAATTTCCTGAATCTTGAATTAATAGTGTAGCAACATCAAAGGTTGTTTCCCGTATCTGACTTAAACTGAAAACCATGCATGGAATGAAAGAAAACATAAAGCTGTGGAACAATGTGAGGCTTCGATCAAGGAATAATCTCACACCATGAGAGAGGAAGAAAAAGATAAGGGAAAAAATTAATGAAGCATCATATATAATAGTCTGAGTCATTCACAGTTCTTGTAAGTGCTGATAGTCGATACAGAGGAAAAACTGTAAACGATTAGATCACTAAAAAAATCAATCACCACAGTAGAAGTTGTACTAATTGCAGCTACGCATTCATCAAAGATACATAATAAATGAAGTTAAATATGAAATAACAGAGGAGCACATAACTCAAAATTGACGGGGTTTGGAATCTCCGACTTGAATTTGTATTAATTTTGGAAAAATGAAGAAACTTTTATGCTACAATCGGCCAAAAAACAAATCCCCTGGTATCACTTTCAAAATTGTATTTATACAAGAAAAAAATCAACTCTAGATGGTTGGTAGTCTCCTAATATCCTCCATGCTAACGGTTATAGAATATAGAATTTGAACCATTTTGCTCAGTTACTTTTGCCTTTCTAACAGTTGGACAAAAACAAGCATACATGCATTATTTCATCATTTCTTTGAAGCGCTTCCTTCGCACGGCCCAACACACTCGATGCACCAGCCAAGAAACTGTGCCAAAATTTTGGAAGGTTCTATCGTATCCTTTGCTTCAAACACATACAAATTTCTCTGAATTTGGGGTAGCCTGTCTTCAATCTTTACCTTTTCAAACTTTGTCAACTACAACAGTAGATTTTTCTTTATTAGCCATTTATCCATTTGGGCGATGTTAAGCTACTTCAATTGTGAGATCTCGAGATGGGCTTCATTCCATCTCTCCTTGATATGCAGTTGGTGCCTCACAACATTGAACTGTCCTAATAGCCCAGGATAATCACCTTCACCAATGCCCAGTGTTTTTGTATCTAGCCGATCAAACACTTCTTCACATTCTTTCTTAACTTCTCTTGCCATTTTCCTACTTTCGACAATATTGGTGTCCCATGTTTTTAATATGATATCTCCTCTGATCTAGTCTTCTACAGTCAGCTTCAGGACTGCTGGTACTTCCTCTCTAGCCGAAAATGTTGTTGCCTTTTGAAAGCAGTGTGAGCTTCTTTAGCCTCTTTCTCCTTGAAGGCAATGTTATCCAACGAGTGGCTTATTTCTAGGAAATAGTTTTGAATGATTTCTATCTTAGAAAGCATGTTTTGTTGTTCTACTTGAAGTTTCTTATACACCGCTAGTGCTTGGTCTTGGAATGATTTTATATTCACAACTTGTCCTTCAATAGAATTCAACTCATCCTATAGATTTCTCACTAATTCCTCCTGTCGAATAACATGTACTTGACTCATTTTCATCTGCTTATTTGCTTCATCTAAACTAGATTGTAACAATTGAATTTCCTATTTGTCAACAGTCCTGGCGTTTTTAGATATTTGGTTTACCTCCTCTCAAATATTATTTTCTGTGTGCCTTATTTGGTCCTGCCACTAAGCTATCATTTGATTTTTCTGCTTCAACCTTGTTTTCAAAGATTCAACTGAAAATAAATTGGCAGTTGCCAAAGCTCCCATAGAGCCTGCTACTTCTGTGGTGAAGTCTTCCTCTTCTAGGTTTTTCCCATATACAAGAACTTTGTGTTTCTTCACCATTGCACCTTCTCTTAGATGCATTTCCTGCTTTAATATTGCCTTCCTCTTCTTACTGAAAATGTATTCAGAGGGGGGTATATCTTCTCTAGCGATAGGAATAAGGTCACTTGCATACATGACTTGCAGATGGGGGATCCCAAAAGTTGACTGTATAGAAGTTAATGATGTAATAGGGATACCCAATTATGAAGATTGTGTTTGTCCTGCTATTTTGGGGATATCAACAGGAATAGTTGATGATGAAGGTGGAATCATTTGACTCAACTTTGAAGGAGTCTCGGATTTAAAACTTGTTTCAGACCTTGGATTGTTTGATTGTGAAGCTTCTTCTTTTTGTGAGGACACTTTTGTCTTCTTTGTATTTTATTCTGTAGTCTCTTTATCATGAGCCTCTAATTCAAAACCTAGGGGGACACTTCCTTGAGCTGGAGGAGGGGTCATTGATTATTCTTGTAATATCTTTGGCAAACTGCTTCATCGGTGCTTCTGGAAAGTCAGAAAGATGGTTTGTAGTTCCGGTGATAATGCGAGAAATCTATCTAATACTTCTTCATAGATAATATCTCCCTTGAACATGTCATCATAGGGAGAGGCTTCATGTTCATACATCTTCATATTAAAGTGAGTAAGATGATTTCCTACAATTTGATAAGGGTCATGATTTCTGAGTTCAATATCTACCAATTTGTTGTCTTCCAATGCTGCAGCTTCAACCTTAGAATGACCAAAGTTAAGAAGTGAACACTTCCCAATATGTACAGGAAAAAGTGGTCAGAACTTCTTCTGAGATGCTTTCAATTCAGTGTCGATGCCACCTGTTACTATTTGGTAGGCCACCTCCCTGCACACCATTATGTCGGGGAGGAATTTTGGAAGTGTGTGAGGATGAATCGAGCACCTGAAAACCCCGACATAGGAGAAACCCTCTTCTATAAACCAATCTACAGTCTCCTCGAGTTTTCCCATGATTGACTCTAAAATATGTGGGGGTGCATAACCATATGAAACTTGTTGCAAAGGAATCACCACGTAGTGACAGATTTCGTAAAAGAAGTCTTTAACATTCTCCTCCCATAGTTTAGAATGATAAACATGAATGGACTCTGTGCAGGTTGGGTTCCAGCTCCAGCTCATCAAAGGGAATGGATTCATGTAACAAACCACATCCATAATATAGGCAGACATGTAAAAAGATTCACGTCGGCCTTTCGATTTTGTTGTTTGGTACTCTGCAACCTCACTAGCTAGATTATCTGATAAAATTTTACCCTAGTTGAAATTGTAACCCTCGGTTACTTCGTGCATAAGTGGCACCCATCCTGCAAGGAAATGGGTAGGGTTTTTCCTCCCGAAGAGTCTACATAGCATCAAGGTTATATAAACCATGTATTCGTTTAGCGAAGTTGTGGCATAGCTGCCATGGGTATCGGCTCTAAATCTTGTTGGAATTCCCCACCAGTCTTTAATTATATTTGGATATGTTTGATCAAATTATGTGCACTCCTTTCTTTGAAATTCAGCTATGAATTCAACATTATAAATGTATTTAGAAGTAGGGGGTAGTTTGTAAATTACTTGGATGTGCTCAGGTCTGAATGAGCCAACAATGACCCCTTAGTTGTTTTGAATACTCCTTGTCAAAACATCCGTTTTCTCTAAAGCCCAACATATCATGTCATTATACGGCATGAGTCTCGGTCGTGTGGCTATTTTGTGCAGCTCAGACTTTGCTATGTCTCTAAGTTTATTTTCAGTCCTTTCATTCCCAAAATCATCGGGGCAATTCCTTATCTCATAGTCCAAACTCTCAAAAATATGCCTCCAAGATTTGATTGAATCCACAACATGTGGCGTAGTGTCTAATACGACATCTCCATCCGGATTTGAGCTTCCACCTGCTTCTTCACTCTTCCTAGGCACTTTTCTAGGTGCCATGGTGTATGTGCTAAATGAAAACCTGCTGCAGAGAAGAAATGCATGAGTTATTCTGAATATAACTCATTCCTAGTCTGAAAGTGAGAATGAAATTCGAAATAATGGACATTTATTTACCTGTAACTTGTCTTAAATTTATCGTACCAAAAAAATTAAATTCTTTAATGGAGATGGTACGCCTCGAGATGCACACTCTATGTTCAAAATATCTTCATTAATCTGTTATAGAGACTGCCACATATCGACAATTCAAAACTGGGATTTCAAAAGGAATTTCATCAAGAACTCTCGAATGGCGAAACACGAAAATTTATTTAACAATCCTTAATCACATTTTAAAATTAAAATAATCTATGTTTAAGCGCTTAATTATTTCAGGATTTCGTGTTTCAGAGTTTCGAACATTGTGTCCCCAAGAGGTATGATACAAGTGAATCCTGAATCACGAAACCACGATGGGATGTATTTATGTGCTAACCACTTGTTTTAACCCTTTAATTAATCACGATTAGAGGTTAATCTTTACTTTTCGTGGACTAGAGTATCGAGACTCTGATGACTCTTTATCGTAAGAAATCCCGAATCGTGACATCACGATGGGATTTATTTTCATTAAACATTCTTACTTCTTAATAAACATAGAATTATCCTTTAAGAACTTCGTGACTTCAGGAATCGGGGTTTAAGGAGACTCAGGGTCAATTCTTTGATTTCCCGAATTGCGACTGATTAACGATCTATTAAGTGTGTTTAAAACTTAATTAATAATGATTAAAAAAGTATTTCGTGAAAGCGCGTCGGGACTTGAAAAGTTGTTTAAGTTTGAGATGACCGAAAAAGAACATGTGAAAGGCTTAGAAGGTCGTTAACACCTTTTCAAGACTTCGGTACTGGGAATTTGGAGTTGTGATCAGAAAGCATACTTTGTGAATAGTCGAACTCCGAAAACTGAAAGTCCCAAAAGACCTTTTGACTTCTTTCTTGAGATAAGGGTGGCTCCATAATTAGGAAAAAAGGAGGTTTGGACTTAGAGAAGAAAAAATAAACTTTGTTTCAACATAGGCTCCATCTAGGGATCTCGTCTCCCTGCAGGACGAGAAGAACAGTAGACCACGTGCCTTTATTGGGTAAATGGAGTAATCTCTTAAATCTTGTGAAACATTTTCAGAAAGCGAGTAAAGATAGAATCAGAGGTTTGGCCTTTACCTATGAAAGCCTCCAAAAATTAATCATTTGTTGATCTCAACTTTAGTTTCTCCTATGACTTCTCCTTTCTAGAAACTGATTTCAGATCTTTTTAAGACAATCAAAACAACCTTAGGAATTCTAACAAGTTATGTAGATATTTCTTGCATCAAGTCAAAGTAATTTTGGTATTCTTTAAAATGGGGAGTCTTGCGTGAACTTGGGATGTAGATCTGGTCGAAAAGGAAACTGGTTACCATAGTACAATGAAATTCATGTATAACAGTCTTACATATATCTTAGACATTGCTTCACTGCCAGTGAGCCTGTTCAGTACCCTGGTGAAGTTATATGCTCCCCTTCATTGAATTTCCTTTCACCACTTCAGTCTATAGATTCGCATTTAAATGCATAGATGAGGGCAATCATTTAATGAATTTCCTTTCATCATATCTTTTTTGGACTAGATGGGGGCAATCAATTGTGAATTTCCTTTCACCATTCGTCTTATACTTTCGTTAGATACATGAAGTGGGGGCAATCAATTTGTATAAAGCATACTAGGGGTGATATCTGTAAACAATTTTGGTAACAGAGGTCTGTTAACTCACTTTGATTACTTTGGACAAGTCTTCTTTTGACCTTCAAGACATCTTAGTCTACAGGAAAATTTAAGGGGGGGTGTACATTTCTAGGGATCTTCTTCTAAGCAAGATTCATCATTCGAAACATGTTAAAAGAACTAAGAGAGTTAGGACTAGCTTATACATACTTTTGTTTAGTAGTAGTCTGAAGAGCCATGAGGACTTGTCCTTATTCTAAAGATTCGTTTGTCAGCTTTCAGAGGCAAAGTATGACCCCTCCTTTTCTATCAAGGCCATGGGGAAGCATATAGAGTAACCCAAGATTCTGATAGGGTGACAGAAAAGGTTTGGAACTTCATAATCATGGTTATTGTAACACATACCCGACTGTTGAAAAGTTCTTTAAATTCGCTTTATTTCTTCTGTTCTTGTTTGTCTTGCCTTAGTGATTCATTTTGAATGATCGTCTTTTAGATAATGCTTCTAGCGAGTAACTTCATACCTATAAGACCATTGTTGCAGCAGGTGATATTCTTTGGAAATATACACAATTCGTACCTTTGAATTTCTATTTCGCTCTCATCTAAATAAATTATATATTTATCACCTGTCCCAGGGTGCCCCGTAATTCTAATACATGACCACTATTTTCTTCTTCTTGATGTTTGGGGTGTAGACCAGAATCCTGCAAGAAGACAACATGATGAGCATCATGGTTTTAAGATTTGTGGGATTTAGTGTATTGAACACTTCATATCTCTATTCCTAGGAGATCACTAACCTGTTTTATTTGTGGTGAAAGTAAAACTTACCGAAAAACTATAAAAACAGAAAACACAAAATGGTATTTACAATGAAATTTTGGAAATCATTTATTGCATATAGTGCTTTAGATAACACCCGTTGATAGGGGCATTGAGGATTTTACCGTCCAAATTTTCTAACAGAAATGAGTTCTTCCCTTCAAAAGCCGAGACTTTGAATGGTCCATACCAAATATGATCGAATTTTCCAGGTTTTGTTGAGTCTTCCCTCCTAGCATCCCATTTCAAAACCAAATCACCGGGGAGGAATTCCCTGTCTTTAGCCTTATGATCAAACAATACCTTCATGTTTTCTTGATATTTTTGTATCCTCTCATCAACCTCATCCCTATTCTACTAAACTTCAATCAGTTGATTTATTCTTCTTGTGACATGGTTTGGTTCTTCCTTTTCATCTTTCCAAAGCTTCATCATTGGTAGAGCCAGGTTTATGGGTAATACCACTTCAATCACGTATACCATTTGGAATGGAGAAGTGCCAATCGATTTCTTGGTGCCTATTCGGTTTGCGCATAGGGTGTATTTCAAATGCAGATGCCATGATTTTTTATTTTCGTTCAACACCTTCTTAATTATGGTAATTAATCTTTTATTTGACGATTCTGCTAGCCCATTTCCTTGGGGGTAGTATGCCATGGAGTGGCCCAATATAATATTGTACTTTTGGAAAAATCTAATCATTTCCATAGATTTGAATGCCTGGGCATTATCTGTAACTATATTTCGGGGACAACTAAATTTAGATAATATGTTTTCTTCCAGGAAGTCTATCACTACTGAATCGATGGATCTTCTAGTTGGAATAGATTCTACCCATTTGGTGAAATAATATGTAGCGGTCAGGATCCATTTGTGTTGCACGCTATAATGTGGATTAATCTCACCTATAAAATCCAATCCCCATTGTTGGAACGAAGCTTTTGTTTTAACCGGGACGAGAGGTAGTGCTGGGAGTTTCTTCTTTCTTGCAAATAATTGGCATGAATCACAGGTTCTAACTTTGGCGTTTACATTTGGGAATAATTTAGGCCAATAATATCTCACTCTCAGGATTTTATAAGCCATTTCTCTCCATGCATGATGCCCTCTGCACACCCCTTCATGGAATTCATTTATGACTTTTTCGGTCTTCGATTCGACTAGGCAAACTAGTAGAAAACCCAGAGGGACTTTCCAATACAATTGACTTTGTGAAATATAGTACTTCACTGCATGCAGTTTCAATGTTCTAGATTTGGATGTAGCCATATCACTCGGGCATTTCAATGTTAGAAGATGTGATACTATATATTTGTAGCACACCGAAGTTGTAAATTTTTCTTCTATACTGGTTGTAGCTACTTGGTCATCGAGTTCATCCATATCCAAACATCCTTCATACTCTTGTAGATTAATTATACCAAGCACTCTGAATTTTGATTCAACTAGTAGCTTAGCTAAGCCTTTTCCTTTCACGAGCTTTGTTGGTTTCACCTCCAAGTTGAATTCTTGAATCTTAGTAGGCCATTGGACCCTCTTCCCATTGCTATCAAGTTGAACCAATATGTCTTTAATAGAACTAGTGGGTACATATGCAATTATCTTGGAGTGTAACACATAGGTTCTGAAAGCCTTTAGTGCCTTCACCATATCGTATGCTTGCTTTTCCATTATGTCATATTTCAACTCTGTGTCTCTGAGGCTTTTACTGAAGAATGCTATTGGTTTCTCGAAACCTTCTTCATTCTTTTGTAAGAGTACTTCCGCGATTGTGTGTTCGAATGCAAACGAGAAGATAAAAAATTCCTTGAGATAATCAGGGCTTGTCAGTACAGGTGCTTCACCTATAATTTTCTTGATGCGTGCAAACGATGCTTTAGCTTCGACCGTCCATTTTATTTTGTTGTTATTCTTGGGCATATCTGTAAACAATTTCACAATTTCAGCAAAGTTCAGGATAAATCTCCTCAAAAAATTTATTTTCCCTAAAAATGACTGGATTTCTTTTACATTTCTTGGAATATTTATAGTGTCAATAGCTTCAACCCTTTTAGGATCGATTTTGATTCCATCTCGAGATACAATATGGCTCAAGAGCTTACCTTCCTTCATTGTGAAGTGAGACTTTTTGGGATTTAAAGACAAACCAAATTTGCGACATTTCTCGAACGTTTGCTTGAGATGTATCAGATGATCTTCATCAGATTTAGAAAAAATGGTCAGATCATCAAGATAAATAACCACAAATTTATCTCTTTCATCGACGAAGGTGATATCCATAGCCCGCTAGAAGGTAGCATCTGCATTCATTAAATCAAAAGGCATTTTATCATACATAAATGTACCCCAAGGGGTGGTGAAGGCTTTTTTTTCTTTATCGTGCTCACTAACAAAAATATGGTTTTAACTGGAGAAACCGTCGATCATGGACATCCTATTCACTCTGCTACTTTTTCTAAGACATGGTCCATTTTGGGTAGCGGGTAATTGTCTTTAAGAGATGATTTATTTAGATTTCTAAAATCTACACACAGTCTGATTTCTCCGCTCTTTTTTCTGACTGGGACCATATTGGCTACCCACTCATAGTACCTGAGTGGTACAATTATTTTGGCATCTAGGAGTTTCTTTACTTCCCTTTCGACCACAGGCAATAATATTTTTCTAAGCTTCTGTCTGAAAGGATTAACGCCTGGCTTTAAGGGAATCTTGTGTTTGATCACTGTGGTGTCATAAGTTCTCATCTCATCATAAGACCAAACAAATACATCTTTATATTTCTTGAGTAAATCCTCATATCTACCTTTCATCTCGGGAGGAAGATATCTTGATATTTTTACTATTTTGGGCTCTTCCTTGGTGCCTATATCGCAATCTTCGACTTCCTCCGGTTGAGGCTGCAATGTAGATTTTAAAGGTATATCATTATGGTCAAATAATCTTTCTAGGGGAATTAGACCTTTAGGGATTTGGTTATTTTTTAGTACCAACAAGAGATGATTCACGATCTTGTCTTGGAACTCTTGAGGATTTCCCCCCTCTTGCATAATCCAAGTATGGTCATTCTGGTTTTCTTGGTCGATGTGCGTTTCATCGAAGTCTTCCACCGTTTCAAGGAATTTTCTGATCTGTTCATCATCTTCGAAGACCTGCCAATGTTGTATATTGTTTGGTATGGAAGGTCTGTGCCTCATCTCTATGTGATACTTAAGTTTTAAGTCTACAGGAGGTGCAAAAGTTGAGGCTGCTTTGGCTAACGAATCAACTTGTGTATTTTCTGTACGGGGAATGTAATGGACATTGACTGATGAGAAAAAAAATTCCATTAAATCTCAAACGCAGTTTCTATAAGATATCAGTCTCAGGTGCTTGGCCTGATACTACCGATTTACTTGTTTTACAATTAATTCCGCATCTCCATAGACTTCCAAGTTTTTTATGTTTAATTTTCTAGCGGCTTCTAATCCCAAAACCAGGCCTCGTACTCGCACACATTATTTGTATAGTCTATGTCCCACTGTAGTCTGTAAGAGAAAGGAATGATAAACCCATCTCTAGGTGCTACGAAAAGTACTCCTGCACCTGCTCCTTCACATGACGAAGCACCGTCGAAATACATTTTCCAGGTTTCGGCACTATACACACTTTCTTTTACCCTTTCTGTTTGATTTTTTCTTGTGAAATCTTCAGCACATTCATCTATTTCATCATCAATTGATAAAATACAATTTCCAAAATCTTGATCAATGATATAAACAGGGTAATTGTTAGGACTATGTGGATCACTTACTGTGTATGCTAGCCACGTTTCCAGGTATAATCGGGTGAACTATCCTCCGAAAATGGGAATCATGGAGTATGTCATGTCTAGCTGAAGGGATCTTTCGAGCTTAGCACCCCAAGACCTGGATAATAGCATACCATACTTCAGAGGTATGTCAACAATAACCACATCCATCAAAATACTTTTTACTGGGATCTGTGCAATATTTACTACCAAGTCTTTGATCATGCCTACACATTTAACCTCTCTTGAATCAAACGAATACAAGTCTCTATATGGCCTGGTAATTTCGAGGCCTAGTCTATCCATAATGTCCTTGGGCATCATGTTATGGGATGCTCCATAATCCATCATGTAGTTATGTAGCAATTGATCGTGCACATTTAGTGTAATGAAGAAAGGAGCAACAGTATCCCTGGACCCCTCATAATGTGGACCAAAAATTATATTGGGCTTATCATCTTCCAAATTTATAAAGTCATCTTGACTTCCCATATATGAAACATTCATCATTTTGGTAATTTGTTTTTGGTAAACGGGATTCTTGGCTAGTTCAACCAAAGGTATCGGTATTTTAATTTTGTTAATCTCATTTTCTAGACTGAAAGCCCCTATGGTTTTTTCAGTTTCTCTGACTGGCACTTTGATCTCCTTCCTTTCATGTCTACTCGTTGGCATTGCTTTGTTTTCAATTATTTTTACTTCTGATGTTTGTGTTTCAGCTGCCCTAGTTTTCTCATCTTGGGTGTCAGCTGCCTTTGTTTTGGCATTTTGTGGATCTACTCCTTTTATTTGGGTGTTGGGTATCTCGGCATCCTTTGGAGCGGGCTTGTATATTTTGCCTCTTGGCAGGATTTTCTTTGGTGGAGTAGTCACCAAGCTTTTATTTTTAGGCTATAGATTGTACTTATGTTGGAGCTCGGCCATTATGGTATCAGCTAATCCTTGATAGGAAGAATCATTTGTATCATTTATGTTTCTATCCTTATTAGATGGTTGTTCAGTGTCCAGAGACCTCTCATAATCTTCCTTAGTCAAATGGGGTTGTCTCATTTTCTAGACTGAAAGCCCCTATGGTTTTTTCGGTTTCTCTGACTTGCACTTCGGTATCCTTCCTTTCAGGCCTATTCGTTTGCATTTCTTTATTTTTAGTTAATTTTACTTCTAATTTCTATGTTTCAATTGTCCTTCTTTTCCTAGCTCGAGTCTCAACTGCCTTTGTTTTGGCTTTTTATGGATCTACTCCTTTTATTTGGGTGTTGGGTATCTCAACGTCCTTTGGAGAGGGCTCGTATATTTCGCCTCTTGGCAAGATTTTCTTTGGTGGAGTGGTCACCGAGATTTTATTTTTAGGGATTAGATTGTACTTATGTTGGAGCTCATCCATTATGGTATCAACTAATCCTTGTACTTATGTTGGAGCTCATCCATTATGGTATCAACTAATCCTTGATAGACAAAATCATCTATATCGTTTATGTTTCTATCCTTATTAGATCATTGTTCAGTGTCTAGAGACCTCTCATAATATTCCTTAATCAAATGGGGTTGTAGACAATCGTCGTCCAAATTGTTCATATCTCCTTCTAGATCCTCGAATTCTTGTATGTCATTCCCTCATATAAATTTTTCATTTTTTAAAGGGGTTTGAACCTTTTGGTCTTCATTTTTAATATGCCTTTGTTGTATATGAGGATTAGGGTTTCTTCTGAAATCTCTCCTAACGAATTGATCTGCTTTAGATTGATCT
>CBVK0102594585.1:0-10445 GCA_900067695.1 Picea abies
GCAATAATTATTCAAGTTTTTCAAGTCTTCTTCATTTTTAGATCACATAGGTCCTAGTTTGTTTCTATATACAATATCAGTGCGTTGTCTTAAAATGGTTGCACCGCTATGTTAAATTTTATAAATCATTATGTTAGCAGTTTTGTTAATTAAGTGAAGTGTACCGACGCTAGTAGAAGCCAATTGTGTGTTGGTTTCAGGGTGTTCCTAAGGACCCTCCATTTTATTTCTATAATTTATCATGATTCTCTTGCTTGAATGGTACTGGTGTGTACATATATATGTGATTCACTAGTGGATATGCTCACTATAAATTTAACACAGTATACATTGCGTCAAAGTGAGTTGAGGCATTTAGGTGCACCGCACGAAATTGGAAAAAAAATGAAAAAAATGTCAAATTTCAAGCTAAATTTAAATTTTGATGGGATGAAAATGAAAATAGGAAGGTAATAAACAATTTACCTAGTGTCTTATGTTCCAAGGAGGTATGGTATCACCATTGAGAATAAATTAAAATTTGTTGTAATTTCCAAAATTTGGAAATGTGTGGAATCTACCTATGGAGCTATCCACGTCGGGGTAGATCACCAAAAACAAGGTGTCTTAGGAAGAATGCTGAGCACTGGTGCTTTATTGAGAGTTTGGAAGCATGGGATGCACTATAAAAATGAAAATGAGTTTGGTAATTATTTTTTTATTTATCCTATAGTGTTATGCTTGACGATAGTGAGGCACACTGATGTGTAATGTTCAAAAGCACCAATGCAATTTATTTAGTGCCTGTATTTTTTATTATAAAGTATGGCGATGCATTTGAACATTGAATTACATGTGCCTTATGTTTCTTGTATGCCCCAATGCAATTGGTTAAATTGGTTGTACCACTACGTTAAATTATATATCATTGAGCTAGCAGTGTGGTTAATGAAGTGAAATGTACCGATGCGGGAATAAGAACATTGTGCATCAATTATGGGGAGTTCCAAAGGACACACCACTTTGTCTTTTTGTAATTTATCATGGTGATATTGATTGAATGACATCGGTGCATACATATATATGAGACACACCAACTAGGATGATCACTATGAATTTAATAAAGTATGCACCTCTTGAGGGTGAGCCAAAGCATTTAGGCACACCGCGATAATTGAAAAAAAAATTGAAAAAAATGCCAAATTTCAAGATAAATTCTAATTTTGATTGGATGAAAATGAAAATAGGAAGGTAATAAATAATTTACCTAGCCTCCTCTATTCCGAGGAGGCATGGTTGCATCATTGAGAGGAAACAACAATTTTTGGTAATTTCCAAAATTTGGAAATGGGTGGAATCCACCAATGGAGCTATCCAAGTCAGTATAAAGCACTGAAAACAAGGCGTCTTAGGAAGAAAGGTGAGCATCTGTGATTTTTTGAGAGTTTGGAAGCGCAATATGCAATAAAAAAATGAAAATTGGTGTGGTAATTTTTTTTTTACCCAACCCCGGTGCACCTGACGACAATTAGGCAATGTTAGGGAGTGTTAATTTACAAAGTCAAAAAAGTGGTTTTGTTGAGTTAGTATTGTGGTCATGTATTAATTTCTCAAAAATATTGTGTCAAAGTCCTAAAATAAATGTCCCATGACAATATTTTTGAAGTCATTCACTTATGAGTCATGTTAGTCTAAATTGAGTCATGTCTAGAAGGTTAGAGTGTCATTCCAGTTCTTAGTGGTCAGTCTTGTCCCAAGGTCAATTTAGTTGGTTACATGATATCATGTCATCATTAGAAAGGGTGAGTTTTAAATCATTGCACAATGTCATAATAAGGTCATATGAGCAGGTTTACATGTGTACCAAAAGTTTCATAGCTTTCCCAATCTAGTTTGGTACCTTTTCAAAAGTGTAACCAATCAGTTTCAAATGCACTGCAAAATATCCTATCTTTCTGCAATGACCAAGACATCATGTCAAATCACTTTAAAGATTTCTATAATGGTTATGAAATCATGGGAATGAGGTCATGAAAGTTGGTACAGTAATTATAAATAAAGTTTTATAAGTCATGAGGATTCTCTTTTGAATTATTGAATTTCTAATTTAGCTGTGAAACTGTGATGTTGTTGTGAAACCTCTCAGAGTTGCTACAAAATTTCTTGTCTGCTGGGAAATTGTTGAATCAACTCAACCTATTGTTAAGTGCCTAAAATATGTATCTATATTTTGACACTCGTGAAACTTTGTTTGCTACTGCATTTCCCCCGAGTGCTAATACCCTAATTTTCTGTCAAAGTTGTGCTCTCTCAGTCACTGCAAAAACCCTGCTGCTAAAACATTGTAACCCTGTCTTCCAACTAAACCCCAATACACCGGGTTTTTCCCTACTTTCTTTCTAAAATTTGATATCCTTTACACCCATCACCATCGCAGAAATATTCACAAATAGTCATGGAGCAATACAAGGATAAGAAGAAGGTACACAAGGGAGGTGACATAGTAAGATTCAAACCTCAAGGTTTGCAGTTGCTAGACTCAATTTTTTTTTTCAGAGAATCCTTCCAGGAAGTAGGATGCCTTGCATTTTGTGAAAAGCTACAAGGAGGACACATGGAGGTGGCAAAGAAATTTTCCCTAAATTTTGAAATGCCTTGCATTTTGTGAAAAGCTACAAGGAGGACACATGGAGGTGGCAAAGAAATTTTCCCTAAATTTTGAAGGGACCAAGACAAAGGTTGGATCAGTGGAAATTCAAGTCATTGAACAAAAAATTGCCTCAAAAACAATGATACCCATGCAAGGTGAGAGATGGTTCAAGGGGACACCTCTGGATGCCTCCTATTGTAATGACTATTTTAAAGTAGAATTTCAAAATGATAAACTGCAAAAGGGAGTTCCTAGGATTTACATGCTTGAACACCATGATAAATTGTTGAGGGTAATAAAAACATATTTCACATGTGAAGGGTGTTTCAACAAGGTATACTTGTATCATATCAGATTGCTCATGCACTTTACACATAAGAAAACCCTAAACCTCCCTTATTATATTTCTAGGATCTTGGGGAAAATGCTTGATAAATTAGAAGCTAAGTCAAATCAAGTTTATCTCAGTATTTTTCACTTCAGTCTCATTAAATTATTGGTCCTTGAAGAACTTAAGAAAGAAAAAAGAGAATGGAATTTGTTTTTGGCTGCATCAGGGTTTTCTGTTGAAACTATTAATTCTCCACCATTCAAAGGTATTACTCCTTCTACAAGTACTAAAGCATCCTCTAGAAGTTTGAAAAGGAAAAAAGTAGATAGCAAAGAGCACTCCATTGTGATTTAAACTCCTGTGACTACAACCAAGATTTCTCTTAGAAAATAATCCATAAAAAAGGTGTAAAAGGTCATTTCAGGGTTTTGAAACAATTATAGATATTGAGAAGACCCCTAATAGTAGACGAAGCAATATAAAAGGTAAAAAAATCATTTTCCCTCCCGAAGAAGTAAAAGTGACAAAACCTAGGAAACCATTCACTAGGTCTGCAACACATAAACAAAATCATGTAGAGGAAGATCCAGTTGATGAAGATCTTGTAGATGAAATTCCTACATATGAAACATTTCCATGTCTTGAGGTTAAATATGTTCTAGAAGATAAACCTCCATTAGGAAAGAAAGTAAGGTTTAGTCTAGAAATATTTAACAAAGAAAAACTTTGTAGGCCTGTTACTAGGTCATCAACAAGAAAGCAGATCCAAGTTGAGGAAACAAAATACGAGACACGTATTCATTTTGATGATGAGGAAGTAGTTGAGTTTTAGTGTAATCCATAAAAATAAGACATGACAACCAAAATATTAAAGAAACAGTTGGAGGATCGGGCTGACATTGTAAAATTAAGGGAAGAAAATAAGCATATGAAAAGGAGGATAACTGAACATTTGGACCTATGTGAAGAAGATTTGGAAAATGGTAAAACAATGGTCAATAGGTTTCTAACTCTACACAAACAAGTGAAGAATATGTACAAGGAGAATAAGGTATTAAGGATAAAGGACATAATGATAAAGGAACAAATGGAAAAAAGAAACCTATACTTGCTGGCCCAAGCTGCAATGTAATAACATGATAACACTCAGGATAACTCATGTGTTTTTTGTTTTGTGAAGTTATATATGGTTTTGGATCCATTTTGAAGTGTTTTACAACATCAACAAATGAAAAACAAAGATTTTGCAGCACTCTCGTTGCAAAACTACTAAAACAGAGATTTCCCAACAAAGTGTTCAGTTTGTTGTGAAATCACCAGTCAACATGTAAACGAGTATTTTTATCTTCCAGATGGAGTGAGTTCGGCATGACAACATCATATTTGGATAATGAAACCTTTTTTCCATCGAATGTATGTAACAAAAATGTATTAGGGTGTATAAGTTAGCCGGAAACTGAAACCCTAGTTTGTGGGAACCCGTGGCAATTTAGTTGGGAATTTGTTAAGAAATTAGTTTATCAGTTGTAACTTATTTTTGGGTAAGAAACCCTAACTATTTCGACTCCATGAGATCAATATGGCGTGTAATTCTATTTATTGTAATCAAAAATACAATAGAAGGGTTTGAGAGTTGAGTAAGAACACTGTTGGTTTTTGTAATATTTTATGAATATCAATGTAAGGTTGGAAGACAAGTGCTTGAAGCGTTTTCTTATATATTATTGTGTTTAGTTGTTGTAGTTTGTTCTAATAGTTTATGCTCTCTCTTTCTTTGTTTCCATTAAATGTATTCTTCTATGTTGGAATAAGAAATTGTTGATGCAAAAAACATTTGCATATGCTATGTGTCTATATTATTTCAAATATTCATTTTCAGACTGATACGTTTATGCAAAATGCATCTAAGATGGGTGCTTTGTGTGACTTTGAATGTTTTCTTTTTCATTTATCCATTTATTAATATTTTATGTCTAGTAATAGTTGGTTGTCTGGCCTCTGATATTAAAATTTTTCTGCCAAGGTATGAAAACCTTGATTTGATCTCCCTTATGACTCCTTGCCCAATAAATATTCCTCTCAACCCTACTAACCATAACATACTCTTTTATTCTCATAGAATATAACCATTGTACTGATTGAAAAAAGGATAGCAGAGAGCCCTCTCTGGATTGGTAGAAGGATATCTTCCAATATGAAAGTAGGTTTGTGGTTATCTCTGATATTTTTTGTTGCAGCCAAGAAAATTACAGAGTGATAATAGGTACAATGGTGCATAATGTTCAATGACACTGGTGTGATTTATTCAGTGCATGTATTTTTATTATAAAATATGCCAGTGATTTTAAACATTGACGCATTGATGCTTTATTGTTCATGTATGCACCGATGCATACATACCTTAAAGGTGCATTGAACCAAAAACGTCCACAAAAACCTATGGTCACCTGCCTCCACTAATAACCTCTACTATAAACAACTAAGGTATAATTTTGTCAGGGAGGTTCCACAAAAACCTCCACAAGAAGGTGTTCTCCTTATAGTGTTGTTGTCGTAGGTAGGGTAGTTGAGAACCACCCCATGAAACACTTCAGAATGATAGTAGTCCAACCTTCCTCTTTGCATAAAAATGGCTCCCATGGCATACCCACTTGCATCTGCCTCCACTTCGAAGGAATTCTACAAGTTTGGTAGTGCAAGCACTGGTGCTTGAATGTTATTTCTCTTCATCTCATAAAAATACTTTTCTAATTATTCCCCCACGGGAAAATCTTACCATTGGTTTTTATGGCATGGAGTGGTGCAGTTGTCGCTGAAAATGATGCTATGAAATTCCACAAGTATTTTTCTACCCCCAAAAAACTCCTAAATTCAGTGAAATTTGTAGGAACTGGTCATTTCATGATGGCCTCCATCTTTGCGGGGTGTATCTTGAGCTCCCATCCACTGATCACATACCCCAAGTACACCAATCACTAATGAGAAAGCCTTCATTTCTTGAGATTGGCTAGTAGTTGGTTCTTTTCCATAGTCTCTAACACCTGCATAAGATGTGACACGTGTTCCTTCTTGGTAGCACTATAAACCAGTATATCATCCAAATAAATAATAACAAATGAATCTAGATAAGGGCATAAAATATCATTCATTAGTATCATAAATGTATTCAGTGCATTGCATAAACCGAATGGCATAAACAACCACTCATACAAACATTGCCTTGTCTTGAAGGCAGTATTACAAGTATCTTCTTCTTTGACTCATACCTGGTGATATCCTAATTTCAAATCTAGTTAAGTGAAGTACTTGGCATGCTTTAGTTGGTCCAATAGATCATCAATCCTTGGTAGAGGGTACAAATTCTTCACTGTGATCTTGTTTAATGACCTGTAATCGATATACATTCTCTGATTCCCATCCATCTTGGGCACAATTATGATGGGTAACCCATATGGTGAGGTACTTGGTTGAATCACACCCTGCTCCAACAACTTCTACAACTTCTTCTTTACTTTATTTTATTCTAGAAAAAAAATTCTATAAAACCCAATATTCGGCAAGGGGAAGTCTAGAAATAATTGGATTTCATGCTCCACTTCCCTCTTAGGTGGTAGCCCTTTAGGCTCTTGAAAAACTCCTCTGTATGTTTGTAGCAAATCCTCCAACTGTTGTTTATGTTCATTAGTACACCCTTCAAGATATATGTTCACTCTCATTGACTCATCATCAAATTGATTTTCTCGTAAGAACAACAACGCACATTTCTTACTAGAACTAATAAACTTCTTGGCTTGGTTGGCACTTTCCAGTGAGATATTTGACTTGCCTTTATGCACATTTATGATGTAGGACTTCCCATCCTTGGTCATTTGGTACTATTTGTCTCTTTTCATGAATATCACATCCCTCATATACATGTAAGGCCTTCCAAACACTACTCCACATGCATCAAGGGGTACTATGTCCAATTAAACTTCATAACAAAACTATACACTTATAAAAAATTTGATCTTACACTGTGTGTTTTGTTACCTTTATATTTGCATCCTTGTTTACCCAACCCAATGGATAGGGGCTAGGATGATCATGAACCTCCAATCCAAGCTTCCTGACCAAATCCGCTACTATGATATTAGCTTGTGAACCAAAGTTGAAAAAATATTTTTTCTTGGTCTTCTTTACCTGAATATTGATGTGGAAGAGCTTAGGCATCTCCTTCTCTTCATGGTGATGAAGGCTACTCAGATTCACCTCCTTTTGCATAGATGTATATAAAATATTTCCATTCACATCCAAGCTAATTTCAATCCGATTTCTTGAATCTATATCTAAAAGGTTCTTTTTCTTTCCTTCCTTCTTGTGGTTCTCCAAGTTTATCTCTGGATGCAGTTTCCAACATTTTTCCTCAATTTGGCCAGCAATGTGGCAATCATTGCAATGGTTCCTAGGATCTTTGCAATGATGTGTAGTGGTTTTTGTCTTCTTATATGCCCCCCCTTTTCACTTCTTATTCCCCTCCTTGGAAGGTTATAGGTGTTCTTTCTACTTTGAACCACTTGGCTACCCATTCTTTTGGCTTATGTTTTCTAGGTATTGTGCCTATACACATGCCTCATCCACTATCCTTGGCTTGAAGAGAATCACCTATTTTTTGTAGATGACTGTGTAAACCCCCCTAGATACTTGAGAAATACATCTGGGTTCTTAGGTGAGATACCCAACATGATGGTCATCTTTCTAAACTGAGTGGTGTACTCCTGTACACTCTTCCCTTGCCTCTGCTTGAAGTAGTGCCATTAGATCTATTGGTCCTCTACACATCTGGTAGGGTAGAATTGGGACTTGATGAGGGTTTTGAAGTCCTCACAACTAGTTACTAGAAGATCACCCTCCAACGTAAGTGTTTTTGTGTGTCTTTCCCACCAGGATAAATAATGGACCTCTAACTTCAATCTAGCAAATGAAATTTTCATCCCTTCATCTATATGGTGAACACTAAAATAAACTTCTAGTTGTTGCAACCAATGATTCAGTTTTGATGCATCAATATCACCTTGTTATGGCTTTGTGTCCACTTTCACTTCCATATTGAATACAGACTATGAAGGGTTAATGAAACTCGAACTCGACTGCTCTTTCTCAGATTCTTTCCACGACTCTTTTCTTGAGTCTTCCTAATCTACCGATTTCCCCTCTGATCCAATATTTGAATTAGAGCCTCCATCATCTCCAAACAATCCAATATTACTTGCTAGAGCTAACATGTGAAGTGTAATATTGTGAATGATGTCAAAAACTTGTTCTTCCAACCGCTCAAATCTCTCTTTTGTTAGATCTCAAGGGTTATTATGAACAGACTCATCGACCGTGGCTAGGGTTTTTGCAACTTCTCTATAAGTTGATTCCTGGATCATGCAACTTTCCAAAAATACCCAAAATAAAAACATGATCTGATACCAATATGATCTTTAAACTACCATGGATATTCCACTGGAATAGTTCATCACAACAGATCTAATAAATAAATATGAAATCTAACTATGAAGGTTAAATTCCTTTATATTTCCAGAATATTTAGTTATTTATTTTCTTCCTATGCATGAAATAGATAAAATGCGGAACATAGAGAATAGTAAAATAACATCACACAACATCCACAGAATTACACAAATATTTTCTCTTGGAAACCCTTGCGGGAGAAAACCCAGCTAGAAGGTGAGGTTGCTCTGCTCTCTTTTCTCTAGTATGGAAATAATTCAAGTACAAAGGAGAAGGCACTCTCTATGGATTTATCTAAGACCTGTGGCATGTTAGGCCACTACATAACATTAACCCCCTTTGTTATGATCTCTAACTTCCCACTCCTAGTTTCTATGCTAAACTATGGAACAAAATACAATAGTATAGAATGGAACCCCTTCTCCTCCTAGTGGCCCTATATTTAACATAGCCCGATAGCCATATAGGGGTAGGTTTTTGACTTCCTCAACCCTCAATTACAGTAGGGTTTTGAAACTTATAGAATCTTCTTGAAATTACATATGTGGCTAACCCCATATGCATGAGTAACAAGAGTTGATGTGGCATACTCTTGTACCATGGTGGTCGACACGATAGGTCAACTTGCAAGAGGCATAATTTTTTCATACGAACTCTGATTGACGCACAATCTACACTGTTGGAAAAGTATAGGAGTGTAGAATATCGTTAAGGGGGGTTGCAGAAGTTATCGACACCAGAACCACAAAAAACACCATTTAATCCGTCAAAATGGCTCCGGAAGGTTCGAGACCCCAATTTTCCTAACTAGGACTTGCTTATTCCTCCATTGTTTACACTCTGAAAGAATCAATATAGATGAAAAATAATTTAATTATCCAATCTAGATCAAAATGTGTCTTTCCACTTCCCTTTACCTCGATCAATATGTTCTTATAATCAAACTTGAAAGCACACCACTATACCAATTTTCTTAAATCAAATACTTCAGGATGCACCTGAATTATCCCAAGAGAGCTCAAAATACCACTTGTATGCTACAAACCACTAGAACTCCCTGCTTTCATGGGCCAGAGAGTTCACTGTATCACAACAAAATGGTTCCCTCCTTTTCCTGCTTACCATCTCTTTCACTTATAGTGTACTTAGATATATGTGAGGATTACACATACACATTAGATTTACCATCCAATAGGTACCCAAGTAATCATTAATTAACAATCAATCCTAGTTGTTCATACTTACCTCGTTGTACATTTGGTGCATGCCATTCATCAATGGTAACTATCATTTTCATGCAAAAGACTTGGAGGGAATGTGCTAAAAATAAGGCTTATTAATTAACAAAAACTGTCCTTATCGTGTGAAAGAGGCATCAAAGATGTGACATAATTACCTTGAAAATATAAAATGTTCTCCATGTGGAATGCAGGATGCAAAGGACATGCAGGTGTAAGAAGATATGCCTAGCAATATTTCTTTGAATCAACATTAAAGGGAGTTGGGAAAATAAACTAAGTCCAAATATCACCTATGTGTAATGCGAGGATAAACAATGTGGGAGGTGGAGCAGGGGAGGATGGAAACCATGAATGGGTAAGATTTGTGGGAATTTTTATCTATAAGGTAACATATCCATTATAATAACAGAAAAAATAGAAATATTGCAGAGAATAACAAGGGAACAACACAGTATATGAAACGATATCACCAAAACAATATCTTTATTGATAGGAAACAATGTTCCCTTGCCTCTTCAAGGGGTCAACCTCTAGCGGAGAAACACTCTATTACAATTATTGTCAAGACAAAGACTTCTCGTGCCCTTAAATCCTATTTATACTAAATCTATCTACCAAAAGAACAATCTATAGGAAGATCTTCTAGAAGCGAAAGCTTCTATTAGGTCTTCTCACATTTGACTTATTCTTATTACTAGTCCTTATTAATATTGGCCTTTATTACATGGAAAATATATTATTCTAC
>CBVK0102594587.1:0-12235 GCA_900067695.1 Picea abies
ATATATATATATATATATATATATATATAAGTATTAAAAGTCTTAGTTAAGATGTATTTAGTTTTTTACTTTCTCAAAACATTTTACATAAAAGTGAAGATATTCTTGATAGATATTATAATAATGGACATCGGTCCTCAAACACATATGAGCTCCTCTAACGTTTTGACTATCCCCCCATCCTAACCAATGTCTTTTTTGGGGCAAGTGATGGTAATCTAAGTATTATAATGGGACTAAAGGCGATCTTGAGATCATCACCACGTGAGTCCTTAGAAACGACAATGAGGGCGCTCGAGATCTTTTATTTTTTTAATATTATTAAGAAATATTTTAAAAACTATATAAGATTTTTTATATAAGAAAATAATTATTTTAAGAGATTTATTTTAATTTAGGATTTATAATGTGTTGAGAGATTAAACCTTTTAAGATTGTAAATTTATCTTTAAGCTTTTTTTATTTAAAAAAAGATTTCATTTTAATCGATTTGAATTTTTTTTTGATGATATATCAAATGTTAAGATATATTTATATTAGTTTTTTTATAAGTGTGTATATTACGTATCACATCTATGTTGAGCATGGAAGGAATTACACATCTTTCTCATATTGGACTATAGAACGTATCTTTCGACGCAATAAGAAAATTTTCATTTTCAATTGCTTTACACATAATATATATAAAATTGATATTGGAATATTTTATTTATGGTTAACATTGAAATAATATTTTTTGTTATTTTTTTTAAATGTCATATGTCAACTCCATGATAAGCATTGAAGAATTACACATCTCCCTTATGTTCAATAATTTATTTTTTTCTTTCAATAATTGTGTGTGGACACGCTTGTGCACCATATGTCAACTCTATATTGAGCATGGAAGGAATTACACATCTCCTTTACACTGAGCTACATACCATTGAAATGTTTTAAATATAGGAAATTTTTCACTTTTAATTGCTTTATGGATAATTTATATAAAGTTGATATTGAAATTTTTTACATAAGATGAACATTGAAATATTTTGTTTATGGTCAACATTGAAATATTGTTTATATTATTAATATACATATTTTTAAATGTCACATGTCAACTTCAAGTCGAGCACTAAAGAAATTACACATTTCCTTTATACTAAGAAAAAACCACACATATCTACATATTTATTTCTTTTACTTTCAATATATATATATTAAATAAACCTTACAATGCTAAATGCATTATAATCAAATTCAATTATAATAATGATAAATCTTTCGAACTCCTCCCCTTATTAATTTAAACATGCATGTCCTCTCCCTATCGAAGAAGAGGTAAAAATTTTCATACTTAAAATCAACACAATAACAATGCACAAAATCTATGCAAATATCCTACCTCTTCACGTCCATAGATGACCATGAACTCATTTATGTTATAAAAACCAAGCTTCCATTGTTAGTTTCAATTCTCCACCAAATTCAAAATTTACAATGAGCTTGTATCAAAACATATCAATATACCAAAATTCATTGATGATGCTCTCAAATCAAGGCATTATAGCACTATTTTGGGGTTGGGCACTTGCGTTTCGTAGCCGTAGCAAACACATGCCCTTCTATGTGTATCAATTCTTAATTTCCTACCATATGTGCATTTTTCTAGGGGAATGACTATTAGGTGAACCCAAAAAACAAACAAATAGTGAACAATGGTTTAGTTAAGGGGCCTCACTCTCCCTCCAAAATTTGTTAAAAATAGATTGTTTCAAGCTTTAATTCAATAATATCATAAAAGGAAGGGACTTGCAGTGTCTTTGCTTTTATATATTCAGTTTGGTTGGTATTATTTTAATTTTTTTTATGCAATAATATTCTATACAAAATTGATATTCAGTTTGGTTAGCGTTATTTTAATATTTTTATGTAGTAATATTTATACAAAATTGATAATTTTCTTAAAATTGATTTTTGTTATGTTGATAAGATGTCATCACCTTTGTTAATATATTTGAAGGTCAAATTAAGTAACAATTTACTTGTTCATATCGTGATACAATGTAAAGACTACCGACAATCCCTAGGGATGATTGGAAAACAACTTTTTACTCTAGGATATTTGAAATAATGAATTTAAAGGATTTCTTTCCCATTGTCTCAATTCCTACATTAAAAAAAGTTAAATGCAATAAACCTAAAGGATAATGTTTAATAGAGAAGAAGCATCCTACATAACTCAAAAATTGCATGTACTGTAATCAAGCCTTGCTACTAGCCCCAATGTCTAACCCTCTTGTTCAATGGAGAAGAAGCATCGTACAAAAATAAAAAATTGCATGTACTGTAATCAAGCCTTCCTACTAGCCCAAATGTCTAACCCTCTTTCTGAGGGTTATGTTGTGGATATGGAAGTAGTGACCTTGTCTTCCATGTAGGGAGTACTAGCTAAAAACCCATAAGTTGGATTAAAGAGGCATCAATAATCACACACTTTAGATTAAAACAAGGAAATAATGTCTCCATATTAAAAAATTAAGGTGTTGAGAGTCAACAAAACCTCCATCATACCCATCAACTAAACATGACAATGACATAAATAGAATGTGAACGGACCTAAAACAACTTCTTCTGAGATCCACAACTAATCTCCTTTGAAATATAATATACAACTTTAAAAATGATAAAAGTATCTAGGTAAAAAATTGATTACATAGTGTTAACTATATATAACAAATAAAGTTTATATAATATTCAAGAAAACTTTATGGGGAAATCCAAGGGATGCTTTCCCACATTCGTAGATAACATCCCTAGTAAACTCATCAAGGTAAACTAGTGTACTTCACTTACGGGGATTCAAACCAAGCATCTACTGACATAAAATTAGTCAAATGTCTAATAACATTGTTAACAAATGATTAAACTAACCCCTTTGACTATATTCTATTCATCTATATATCTCATGCCTATACATTTTTTTCAGAAAAAAAATCAATACAAATATTTTTAATTTAAAATAATAATAATAATTGTTTAAAAAAGCACCATTTCATATGTTTTTTTGAAAATGTTTAGTAGTTTGATAATGCATAATCATATTTAAGTAAAATTTATAAGTTAATAAATTCCATACATTTTCTTCACTAACACACTTGAGCTAAATTGTAAAGCTTGAATTGCATATATTGTATTCTTACCACGTGAATTTTTTTAGCATATGTGTATCTTTAAATTTATTGATGAGATGTATTTTCTTTTCTTTCAAGGAAATCCTCACAGAAAACCCTTCGAGTACTTCCTCATGATCCATGGATGGAAAACAAGGTAAATTGTTGGTCCTGATTACGGGGCCTAACCCGGTGGGAACATCGAGTGAGACCCAACAATCTCTACAATATATCTGGACAATGACTTAACTCCAATACCTTTTGTTTTATAACCATGACACTTATCCACTCAAACTAACCTACCAAACTATTGAGATGTATTCCCTTACCATTAACAATGTTTCAAATATTAAAATAAATTTAATAAATTCATTAATATCTAACCACATGCATCTTAAATTTTATACATTTCTTAATAAGTAAATACAACTTTGAATACATTGTTTTCATTGTTATGTATTTTTTAAATAACTTTAAAGAAAATTCCTAAGTATGGTAAAACTCATAAATGTTTGGGAATGTTTTATGATGTATTTGTAAATACATTGTTAATACGGAAAAAAGTGTAAGATTCAATGAGAACACCCTTCGCTTCACGAATACCATTTGCTCTTTTTCTTTGAATGTTTTCCTCATTCCATCCCTACCTCTATTCCACCTTGGGCCAGATGTTGTCCCCATATGTCTCCATAATATTTGGTATGAATCAAATTGTAAAATCATTTATATGTTAAAAAACTGCAATATGAAGCATAGAAGGTTGAAATAAAATGAAAGTTGAAGAATATATGTGAGTATTCTTGGTCATATGTCTCATAATGCTTGGTATGAATCAAGTTGTAAAATTGTAAAATCATTTATATGTTAAGAAATTACATTATGAAGCACAGAATGTTGAAATAAAAGGAAAGTTGAAGAATATATGAGTATTCTTGGGAGAAAAAAGAAGTATTATGTTATTAACAAACACAAGGTTGTTTTTGAACAAATTTGGTTCACTCCCATACTTTATTGGTGAATATTCATTCTTAAGAAATTGGTGTGTGCAATCTCGAATACTTTTACTCAGTTTGGCTATGCTTCTATCGTGTACAATACACCTCACTATTCATGCATTCAAGTAAATCTCAAACTTGTTCATTACCACTTCTATGACCACCTAATTCCTCATTCTATCCTTAAGCTTCAATCCAACAAGGCCTAAGATGTAGAGAAATCAAAGAGGATTCATTCTTCAAACATAGTTATAGTTATGAAGTCTTAGAAGTCTATGTATCATATTTATTTAGCTACAATGTGGCTCATGGACTTACACCCTATAGGAACCCCATATCATTCATCCCATTTGCAAGATTAGAGAACAAAATAACCCTAGTAACTCTCATACTATTATAGTTGACCATATATTGGTTAAGATCTTTGCAACATGTTTAGACATATATATCTCTAAGTGGTCATAGACCAAGAGATTGATGACTAAATGACGAGCAAATTTCAAATAGTACTGTCCAAGTTTCAAACGGTCCAACTATCCCAATAGTAATCATATCTTCACCTTGACTTCCATCATTTAGGAGGTTTTTTTTCTGGACTTCTGTAAAACATTTGACATAGCTCATTGATAGTTTCTAGCTAACAGGATTAAGTCTCTAGGTTTTTTGGTTTTGGTGGCTTTTCTCTTGATGATGCTCTATAAGTCTATTGTTGGTAAGTCTTGGTGGCTTTTCTCTTGATGATGCTCTATAAGTCTATTGTTGGTAAGTCTTGGTGGCTTTTGTTGTGATGATGCCCTACAAATCCATTGTTGGTAGGGTACATAAGAGTGCTAGTGAGACAAAGGAAATTCAAATTACTATAAGTCCATTGTTGGTAGGGTACATAAGAGTGTTAGCGAGACAAAGGAAATTCAAATTACTATAGGAGTTAAAAAGGTTTTTTTTCCATCCTACACTATTTGGAATTTACCTTAATTCTATGGAGTATATCATAATAGGCACCCTACGTTCCCTTACAGTGCTTTCTCAAAGTTGAGTTAATTTTACCATTATTTTATTTTTACATGAAATTATATTGATGTCTCCTTTGGTATTTTATTTTTACATGAAATTATATTGATGTCTCATTTGGTAAGGGATCTCGAGAGACAAGTATTTTTGGATCCTTTTGTGATACTCATGTGCTTTAGGTAAATTTTAAGAAAACAAAACTATTTTCTTTAAACATTTCCAAGCATGAGTTGGAAAAAGTGATTCTCACTTATAGAGGTGAGAGGGTTGATATGCTATCATCACATGTAGACCACACTTCAATTTGATATCGACAAGAGAGTTTATAATCAACAAGGGTTGTGTGTCTCTCATTTCCTTTGAGAAGAATTTTTTCCAACTTCAATTTTAGGACATTGAGATGGATATCTTTCTCTTTCATTCATTGGGCACACTTGATCTTCTATATGGGTGGGATATTTGGAGACCACATCTTCTGATAACACATTGAATTTGGATGAAGAGGGTACTTAACTCAATGCTATTTAAGAATATTATTGCCAAGAGATCGGTCCCTAAAGACATCATTATTATGTGTATTAACACTATTGTTAGGTTAATCTTGACTTGATCAAGGGTGATTAGGTGTGAATCCAGCTTTGATAGTGTCACTTTGGATTCTAACGATGTCAAATTTGATTCCAATTTGATGCAGTGTATTTGGATTTTAATATTGTGAATTTATATTTCGATGTGTATATATCAAATTCCAATATTAATGTATAACATTTTATTTACCTAAATGCATACATATCACTATGATATACATTGCTAAATATACCAATATTAAAGAGAACTATAATAGAAACAAGTGTTTACATTGCGTTGAAAAATTATACATGTTCATAAATAGTTAAAGAACTGTATAGTAAGGATGGTTGAAATTACCACCAATTCAAACACATATGAACCATACATACAAAATAATTTAGGAATATGAGTTAGTCCTTCCTACCAACTTTTCCACCTTATGTACAAACCCTATAACTACATCACTATAGAAAAATTCACAATATTCATATCTCAGGCCATGAGAGAAGATATATATTAACCTTCAATATTTTTAACTAAAGTAATGGATAACTAATATCAACTACCTATTTATGAGTTCCTACATGATACATATCATTAAAAAATAACGAGTATGGAAGTTCTTCTCTCAAATAATTTATCGTTCACCAACATCACTCTCACCATTATGCTCCTTCTATTCTTATTGTAGCTTACTAAAAAACCCTTCTCAATTATTTTTATTTTCCCTCATGTCCATCCTATTTACCTTTGGTGACCAAGCCCATATGGTGCTATTAACATCAATGAAAATACTTCCTTTTGCTTCAAAAGCTTGATGTTAAGTTTTCTATAAATAATTTTTGTACAAAACATTGTTTACCTTTGATGTTTCAGTGGGCTTCTACCATTCAGTCACTACCTTCTAAGACTCAACAATAACATTTGAATCTTGATAAACGTTTTCCTTTTCCCTAGCCAACCATATCACATAATCTATATCTAGTGATTTTACTATGAGCATTTGTCTGTTTACAACACCATACCTTGAAGACAATGCATCTCTAGGCTTGTTATATAAAAATCCAATGTAGTGATCCTAAAGTGTGGACATTTTCCCTCAAGTATTCTTCCATGACATCATGTGTGGGTTTTATATGAATGTTTATGCCCTTTTCCTCCACTTGATGGCCATAATTCATTTTTTGAGTATATCATTTTTTGCAAAGGGTTTTCTCAAATCCTTTAAGACATTTTCCCCTATATGTAATCTTTGGATGATAATATAGTTCTCTTCCCTTGTCAATCCCTTTATTCCATAGAGAAATATATGTTTCTATTCCTTATTCATCTCTTCCATATTAGTTGGTCTCTTTTCTTGTAGGTTTAATAGTTAAGGTTTACCTTTAGGTCAGTTTGGATGACCATCGAACAATAAGTGCCACACATTAATACTAGATTACCACTTTTCATCCCGATCCAAGGATTTATATTACATAACTAGTCTTCCACCAACAAGCTATAATTTAAAGTATTGGCATCCTTTGATACCAATTATCTTGTAGTCACCATCTAATAGGTATGGATCCACATAGTTATTGAAGTCAAAGAATTCATCAATTAGATATGCGATGAAGGAACTTTGGTCCTCACACCACCTATACGTGTACATAATCTTGGTTAATGAAAATATTTCATTACTACTTCTTCTCCGACCACCTAATTCTTCATTCGTCAATCATAGTTATGAAGTATTAAAAGTTCATGTATCATATTTATTTAGCTACAATGTGGTCCATGGACTTAGACACTCTATAACCCCCATATAATTCATCCCATATGCAAGACTATAGAACAAATTAACCCTAATAACTCTCATACCATTATATATAGTTGGCCATACATTGGTTAATATCTTTGCCACATGTTTAGACATATACATATCTAGGTGGTCATAGACCAAGAGATTGATGACTAAATGACAAGAATGTTTCAAAGAGGAACTATCACAATAGTGATCATATCTTCACCTTGACTTCCATCATTGAGTAGGTCAAGGGAAAAATTCATAGAGTTTATTTTTCTTTGTGGACTTTTCTTAGGAATGTGACATAGTTCCTTGGTACTTTCCAACTGACAAGTTTAAGGCTCTAGGTCTTCTAGTCTTGGTGGATTTTCTAGTGATCATTCTCTATAATTCCATTGTTGGTAGGGTACATATGAGTTCTAGCAAGACAAAGGGAATTCAAAGTACTATAGAAGTTAAAATGGATTCCTTACTCTCTCCTACACTATTTGGAATTTACCTAATTCTATAAAGTATATCATAATAGGTACCATGTGTGCCCTTGATGGTTGCTTTCTCAATATTGATTTCCTTTTACCATTATTTATTTTTTACATGAAATTATATTGATGTCTCAAATGGCGAGGGATCTATGGAGATACGTAGATGTTTTTGGATCTTTTTGTGATACTCATGTACTTTAGGTAAATTTTAAGAAAACAAAAATATTGGCTTTAAACATTTCCAAGAATGAGTTGGAAAAAGTTATTCTCAATTATAGAGGTGAGAGAGTTGATATGGTATCATAATATGTATATCTAGGGGTTACCATTTGCTATAACACACTTCAATTTGACACCAACAAGAGAGTCTAGAATGAGAAAGGGTTATGTGTCTCTCATTTCCCTCAAGAAGCATTCTTTCCAACTTCAATTTTAGGACATTGAGATGAATATATTCTTCTTTCACTCATTGGGCATACTTAATCTCCTATATGGGTGTGAGATTCTAGGACCATATCTTTAGATAACACATTAAAGTTGGATAAAGAGGGTACTGAAATCAATGTTATCCAAGAATGTTAATGCCAAGAGACTTGTCCATCAAGCCATCAGTCTTATGTGTATCAACACTATTGTTAGTTAATCTTGACTCGATCAAGGGTGTTTAGGTGTGAATCTAGTTCTGATAGTGTCATTTTTTATTTCAACATTGTCAAATTTGATTCCAATTTAGTAGTGTGTATTTGGATTTCAATATTGTGAATTTATATTTTGATGTGTATATTATCAAATTCCATTATTAACGTACGCCATTTTATTTACATATATGCATACATATCACTATGACATATATTTATAAATATGCCAAGATTAAATAGAAGCATAATAGATACAAGTGTTGACATTACATTGAATAATTATACATTTTCATAAATAGTTAAAGAAACATACACTAAGGATGGTTTCCATGACCATCAACGTGAACACATATGAACCAAACATATAAAATCATTAAGGAATATGAGTTAGTCCTTTCTACCAACTTTTCCACCTTATCTACACACCCTATAACTAGACCACTATAGAAATATTTACAAAACCCGCATCCTAGGCCGAGAGAGAAGAGAGAAATTAACCTTCAATAATTTTAATTGAAGAAATTGATATATAATATCAACTACATATTAATGAGTTCTTATATAATACATATAATTAAAAAATGACAATTATGGAAGTTCTTCTCTTGAATAAATTCCCATTCATTGGAATCACTCTCACTTTTTCCATTATACTCCTTCTATTTGTGTTGTGCCTTAATTGCTACAAATACATTATTAGTTATTTTTATTTTCTCTCATGTGCATCCTCCCTTTGGTGACCATGCTCACATGGTTCTATTGACATCAACAAAAATATTTCCTTTTGCTCCAAAATCTTGTTGTTGAGTTTTTTATAAACAAATTTCATACAAAAATTTGTTTACCTTTGATGTTCCAATGGGATTCTACCATTCAACCTATACCTTCTAAGTCTCAAAAATAACATCCGAATCTTGATAAGCACTACCATTTACCTACCCAACTATATCACACAATCTAGATCTAGTGATTGTACTATGAGCATTTATCCCTTTACAACATCATCCCTTGGAGAGAATGCATCTTTAGGCTTGTTACATAAAGGTCCAATGTAGCAATCCTAAAGTGTGGGCATTTTCTCTCAAGTATGCTTCCATGACATCATATGTGGGTTTTATATCAATGTTGGTGCCTTTTTATTCCACTTGACAACTAGAATTCATTTCTTGAGTACAACAATGTTTCCAAAGGGATTATTCAAAGCCTTTAAGGACATTTTCCCTATAAATAATATTTGGATGCCAATATTGTTCCCCTCCCTTCAATCTCTTTCTTCTATAATGAAATATATGTTTCTATTCCTTCTTCATCTCTTCCATCTTAGTCAGATTATTTTCTTGTAGGACTAATAGTTAAGTTTTACCTCTAGGAAAATCTAGATGACCATTGAACAATGAATGCCACACATTAATACTAGGTTCAACCACTTTTCATCCCAAATTGAGGCTTTATATTTCACAACTAGTCTTCCATCAATAAGATGGAATTTAAACTATTGACATCCTTTGATACCAATTATCTTGTAGTTACCATCCAATATGTATGGATATGCATAGTTCTTAAAGTCAAAGAATTCATCAATTAAGTACATGATGAAGGAACTTTGGTTCTCACACCTCCTATAAGTGTACATCATCCCAGTTAGTGAAAATATGTATTTTTAATTTATTTGAGTTGATAATCTACGATGAATTCCATATATGTCTTCATGTGTGTGTGCCACTAGAAGGAAAACAACTTCAACAATGTCAAAAACTCTTCTTGCTGTTAGAAGGGATGCAAGTGCAAATGCATAGCTATTTTTGTTATTGCTCGCACAATTAACCATTTACAACAACAAAATTGGTGGTAATTGTCTTTTTGATATATATGTAGGATCATCATTTATCTTAAGAGTTTGCATATCATCTTTCTTATAGACCATTTTTTTTTTCATAAAATTCAATTTGTAATATAACATTATGTAAAATATGGTTTGATGGTCCCTTTTATACAAAACAATCCCCATATTGATCCACCATTGGCATTTATCTATTAAATTCATAGTGAAGTTTGAATCCATCTCTAGGAAGGAAAAGATAAAGTGGCTAAAATCCCTAGTATTATGTCCATGTGTATATTTTGGGAGAAATATCCACTCTAGAATATGTCAATTTCAAAGGATTGTGCTCAATTGGTACATTTTCCCATGGGATTGACATTTCAAAGGTATTTAAGATACCTAGATCTGCTATGCACTCCAAAATTTCAATTTCCCATGAATTTGGAGCTACTCGGCTAGTTAGAACAACTAAGAATGGGGAGTCCATTGTTGACAGAGTTTCCGCATTCTTTGGACCATTTGAAGTTGTTACAAGTGTTGGTGTTTATTGAATGCTCGGGTCTAAAAAATCTTACTAGGGCTAGCCCGCCGACTAAGGTGCTAGACCAGGGGCCAAGGATAGTCTAACCATTTGCACGTGGAGCTTGGGGCATGGACACATGGCATTGTCGCATATGACTAGGGCCGAGATCGAGGGGGCTAAGGACCAACGCACCAACCCAAGGCCAAATGGAGGGCACCCATGTGATCAGGAGCCCAAGGAAAAGGGGTTGTGTCCGATTTATGCCAATAAAGTGGGTTTTAAACTCTATTAAGGTTTTTAATGATTTTTGGCCTCATATTGGGAGATTTTGGCCATTTTTAGAGGATCTTGGGACCTTTTTGAGGCCAGATCTTAGGGAGAATTTGGGAAGTTGTTACCCACTTCTAGTCTATATAAACCATAGGTTCTTGAATCCATGAAGGAGATTCAGAACAAGAAAATGCTGAAGAATTGTTGAGCCAAAGCCATTTTTATGCAGGGAAGCCATTAAGGAGAGCACCTTTGCAAGCCATTTCTAGGAGCTTCATTCATCCATTTTCAGTGCCGTTAGTTTTGTTGGGTTCTTAAGATCTGGTAGAACACGACCAGATCAATTTGTAATCCTTTTGGAATTGTTATGATGTAATTTTAAGAGAGCCTCACCCACTTAGAAAAAGGCCTAGAGACGTAGGCGGGATTGTCGAACTCCGTTATCACTTTGGTGTTTATGGTTTGTTGTTCTTCATGCTTATTTCTAGATCTGTATATTTCTTAATGGATTCTATGTTTCATCTTTCAGTATTCCTCTTTCATTAGTTTCCTAAATGGTAAAATAACTCATGCTTTAATAACTCAATCATTGTCATTTAAAGGATCTTTTCAAATCAAGTGGTATCAGAGCTAGTTGACAGTTGGCTTTTGAGTTTGCATGATTACCAGGGAAAGGTTGAATCATGGTAAATGCGAGCTTGTTGAAGAGAATCTTGAGATTGGATCAAGAAAGAGAAATTTTCAAAGTGAGAATATTGCATCGGAAGAGGGACTTTCTCATGAGGAGAAAGAGTTTTGAAAGACTTTCTTTGCCATGTCAGAGATGATGAGGATTACTTGGAACGAAAGAGACCGATTCTAGGTGAATATTCAAAGGTTAAAAGTGAAGAAGGAGAGGATCCTCCTTAAACTCCTTCTTCGCCTCCTTCTTATTCGTCAACTTCTTCTTCTTCAAGTTCAAGTTCCAAATCCACCGCAAGAAAACA
>CBVK0102594591.1:0-16619 GCA_900067695.1 Picea abies
CATGCTTTTATTTTGCATGGTAGATTACTATTGATCTTACGCTTTCATTTTTGTACTTTTAATTGTGTAAAGAAAGTATTTGACTTAGCATTTTAATCAAGAACTTAAATTCCCCATAGCCTTAAGCTCACTGCTTGACTTGATTCCCTTGGCAATCGATCCCTGAATGCTGTGGCTGTCCTATTGGTTTTATTGATTTTTTGTGAAGAGCTGTGATTTTTACTTCGTCCTCATCCCTAGATCATCAATCCACGCCTGACCAGTCGACCAAGAGCCGGATCGACGATTGTCACTTCGGTGTTAATAGACCTATAGATCCTAATGCCCTGCTTTTCTGTCTATGGATGATGAGCGAAGGATAATTTGCCTAGTTGTCTACCCCTGTTGATTGTTCTGGGTTGAGTGTTTGTCTTACACCTTGTGAATGAATACCTCTGTGTGTTGCTCATCTTCATTCTCTGTGATTTTAATGACAACACTTCTTTTTATTTTGGACTGCATTTTTTTTTTCTTTTCATTGGAAGGATGGTAAATGTACTCCTTGAATTACAACGAAAAATGACCTTGAATGATTATGCTTTTTTAATCTCAACAACGATGAATTTTATACTTGAAAACCTTGTGTTTACTGTACCTAAATGGTGGTGCATTGTGGTGTATACTGGGTGCATTTTTACTACCTAAGTTTTACTGCATTTCCATTTAAAAATCCAATCCCATTTCGTTTTTATATGCCTGTGTTTTAATGATAGTGAGTTCAATCTCCGATTTCGATTTCGTTATATGCCTACGTTCTTTTATTTATTAAATGATTTCCCATTTTTTTTGCTATCACAGGTATGTGGCGACTTTATGAAGATATCACTGTAATCTAAAATACAGTCGTTGCCTTCCCAGTTATACAACGATTTCAATTGTTACCCTACCTTTTTTTTAACATTAAACCGAAAGTCAGTTTGTGCTATCAATGGCACACAATTCCTTCAATTTACCGTATCTTTTATAGTGGAACCTTCCAGTTTTCATTTCATTTTTCTGGGTGTTTACCCAACATATAACTCAATTTCCTTGGAAAATTAACACTGAAATTTTACCTTTAACTTTTACCCAACCACTTCAATCATTACCCGATCGTTCCCTATATTTTTGTGATGGATTTAACCACAATGTTTTGGTGTGCCTGTGGTTGTTTTAAGACTGCAACGTTCCCCTTTTTGCATCATGATTTTACCCTTTATAGATTGCACATGGTTACTTTTAATACACAACGATTTCACCTTTTAATATTGAAAATCATTACCCATATTTGCCTGACAATTTTTCCTTTTAAAGACTGTAAATTGTTACCTTTAATGCATGGTGATTTTACTGTTCTGAATACTGCAACTTAAAATACTGGACAACAATACCAATCAACAATGGATAGCTCTGTCAGGTTTACTAGTTGATAGTGAATTTATATTTCTGTGTTTTCCTTTTTATGACAGAAATTAATAAGCCCGCGTTATTATCTCAGCGAATCATATATCTGAGTTACCGTGCATATGGATTATATATCTACATTTTTTGACAACGATTAATATGGTGGTTTACCACACCCTGGGATAGAGTTTTTTTTTAAAGTTGATAGCTTACACAATTTTGATGGTGACTTTTCTGTTGATGACAATGATTTATGATGACTGCAAATTATGATGACAACCATTTTATTTGATGATAGTAATATTAATAATTAGATTATAGACCATCAATATTGATAATAGCAATTGATTATTTTTGTTTCAGTTTTTAGGACATTAACCTTATTAATTAATATCACTTGGTTGACAGTGAAAAAGGGGATGGCGATTTTATAATAGGTCTGACTACTATATTGAATTAACAATGACTTATATAATTGTACATTACCTTTTAAATACTCCTTCCTCACCAAACAATCTCTTTTTATTTGTGTTATCTCTATGCACATTATCCCCCCTTGTATTTGCACCCCATCTAACTCTAAAACTAAAACCCATTTACCTGTCTCTTAACTGCGAAGTCACACGCTCTTCCCACTGAGAACTCACCCGTCTTGAGTGCGATTCTTCTTGATTATTGTCAGTGATTTCCACAATTGATTATTGAATGATAGCATGCTTTGTTGACAACCATTACCAATAGTTTTCCTTGGAGTCATCGAGAGACTTGTTAATTTAGAAAGCTTAATTAGACAATATTGTCGAATAGATAATGAAGCAGCGTAAGATCACTTTTAAATGTTGATTAGTTCACTTACTTTAATAGACATGTACTTTTGCTGACAAGTGTGTTGTTTTTGTTGAGTTATGTATTAGTTCACACTTGATGACGTTTATGTCAATAGTAACATTATAATAGTTTACCCTTCATGCCTAGACATCTTGCTTAACATTTAGGGATTTTAGTTGTTTTTGAGTCATTTAATAGCTTACACATTTGTTGAGTGATGTCATCTACATCTTGTCGACCTGTTTCTTGGGGGCGTATGTGTAGTCTTCTTGTCAGTTATTTCGTCTCTTAGCGTGTCAGATTTATCTTGAGACCTTTGCCCAGATAGGTTATGTTGCACCAGGGGATGACATGATCCCTGATGAGGGTATCATGGCGTGCCCTATTGGATAGAGGCAGATGATAACTTGGCCGGAGTCTGTGCTACCCATTGTGGGCGTTGTTCATTGTAGTTGTTTTTGGTGTTGGGTTGTAACGCCTGCATGCGTTTGGTTGCGCACCATAGAGGTTCTAGTTGCTGGCCGTTGAGGCCGTTGTGTCAGGGTGGGGGATGTTTTCCTTTATATTGTAGTCGTCGTCATGTCTGTGTCAGGAGGGTAGCCATTTCTTCTTTGATTTATGCATGTTTCGCCCAGTTTCTTGATGTGCCAGCGTGTAGAGTCGTTGTTTCTTGTTGCCTGATCTGCAGGCGTTGTGTTCGTCACTAGGATGTGGTTAAATGTGTCGTCATCACCTTCCTTCTTACCTAAAGAAAGGAAAAAAAATACTTTGCACTTTGCTTCTCTTTTATTCGTAATGCATGAGGGGTCGTTACAAAATGACATTGAATAGTTGTAATGGGTACAAGCTTGGTCAGGTTCGAATGATAGTGAACTCTTAGTCACAGTGCAGTTATAGTTTTAAAATTTTATACCATCACGCCTAACGCCTTGTGACTACATGATTCCTGATAAGGGGATCCTTGCGTGCCTTGAGGGATAAAGGCACGATAACGTGGTTGAAGTCTATGCTTCCCGTTGTGGGCATTAATCATTGTAGTTGTAGTTGTAGTTGGTGTTTGAGTTGTAACACTTTCTTGCGTTGGGTTTTTTGTGCTATCGAGGTTCTAGTATTGGTCGTCAAGGCCATTATGTCGAGATTGTGGATGCTTGTCCTTAGCTTGTAGGCGTTGCCATGTTGTGTCGGGCAGGTAGTTGCTTCCTTCTTTTGATTTATGCATGCTTCACCCAGTTGCTCATTGTGCTAGTGCATTGAGTCGCTGTTATCTGTTGCCTGATCTGCCTGCATGTGTTCTCCGTCAGGTTGTGTGGTTCAATTGTTGTTGTTGCCTTCCTGCCTAAAAAAATAAAAATAAAAAAATTGCACTTTTCGCTTCGCTTGGAGTCGTAACGATTGGGGACGTTACAGAGGGACACAATTCTTTTAAGTATTGAGATCTGAAAGATGGTTTCTCCCATGAGTCATGATAATTTATGAGTAGGACCTCGATACCATAGGCATGGCCACTACTACCAGCAAGTGTTCATATCCTCGATAGGGTTTCCTTTTAACCAAATTGGATGTTTCTGTTCCATCTAGTAGTTAAGAACACATGGTAGATCTATCCTGGAGTTATTGATTTTGATTCTTTTGGCAATTTAGGAACTATCTGCAGGTCACAACTCTGGCTTGGTGACCAACTAACAATAATGTCATCCACATAGGTCTAATAAAGTGAGCAAGTTGGCTCGTGATGAGACCTATTGTCCTTCAACTTATAAAGCTGAAGGCCACTACCCTGACTTGGTAACCATAAATGGTAATTTCACTTATTGATGACCTCTTTGACCAACTAAGAGGAGAAAATATATTTTCAAAGATCTGAAGGCCACTACCCTGACTTGGTAACCATAAATGGTAATTTCACTTCTATGGATTCTCCATGGTCATAATGGACCGGCTCGTGATGAGACCTTCCAATGCTCAACTAGAAACTTGTACAATTTTATTTTGAAAACACATGTGATCCAATCGTGGCATTGAATTTAATCTCCCAACAAGATATTGTCTAAAAGATGGGGAAGTGAATTTGAAAAGTTCCTTAGGAATGTGGGATAGCATAAGAAGTATTGAGATATTCATGATTTTCAAGGGTTAAACCAATTTTTTGAAACAATCCTTTGCAAGGAAAAGGGAAAGGAAAATGGAAGCAACAAGATTTAAAATTTAACCATCAGGGATAAGGTATAATTTCTTGTTTCAAGACAAAATTTGAACTCTCACCGGTGGCTTGGAAATCAACAGACAATGCAGACTTTTAAAACTAGATTCCTTCGTGATGATTAGTTTTGAATAATAGAGTAATGAATCAGAAAGATAGATATACAAAACAAAGGAAGAGATTCAAGAAAAGGTAGAAAATAAAGAAACACACAAAAAATGAACCAAATCAGATTTTATTGAAGAAATTCAACATCAGAAGTCAAAATAACCAATCAAAACAACATAAAGAAAACTTCAACATAAAAAATAATTTGACAAAAAACAAAACTAGTCCAACCTTTCATTGAGAATGAGGATAAAAAGGAAGAACTATAATGTTCAAAGTTTTGCGTACAAACAATTTCTTTTCTTAAGATAGTGATGCATGCGACGTCATTTTGACCAAGCTTATTATTAAAATTCACAGAAAAATCCTTAACCAAGATGAGTGCAATTATGTGCAGTGGTAATCTATGTTTGTCAGGGTAAAACTAATGTGAATTAAAGATCAAATCCATAATCTCTTTATTAATTATCCATACTATCTAAAATCATTGCATCATGCTGCCAAGTTTTGAAAAATAAACATTTAATCAAGACAACTACGAAAAGGAAAAAGAAAGGAATTGAAAGAAAACTTCCCTAACAACATTCAGACAATGGTTCTCTTTGCATACCCATGTTCCTTCATAACTACATTATTCAAAGGAAAACATGAAATGGCAAGAAAAACCCAAAAAGACTTTGTTCCTACACCTACTCTAACTTCTACATAGATCAAAACGCTAAGTAAAATCGTATTTCCAGTGCATCCACAAGAACATCTTCAATCCTACAAGGCATAGAAATTCGAAGATTAGAATAAAATAATGTATTACCTGCAGATACAAAAGAAACAATCATGCTTACCTCCTATATACTCATTTAAAAACAAAGAAAGCACAACCTTACCATTCTTTTGAAACTTTTCCATATATGAACCCTCCAACCAATATGAAATTCTGTCATAGTAAGGGTCATAATGGCATGGAAGAACGCAAGTGAGTTTGGAAAACTTATTAGTATTATGGGGACCTAACATAACCATCGGTCAAGGATGAAGTGCCCCATCCTCCTAACAATTCTCCAAGTATTCACCAATTTCTTCACATAGAGGATCTAAAAAAATCATGTCATGCTTACCTCCTAGATATTCATTTAAAAACAAAGAAATCATAACTTTATCTTTATTATGAATATTTTTTAGATATGAATCCTCAAGACATTCTAAGATAAGACATTCTAAGATCCTGCCATAAAAATTAGAATGCAAACTATGACTTCGATGAATTAGATTTGTCAATGGGGAACACATCATAAGAGGATTCATGACAACAATTAGATTACTAGTTTTAACACTACCTTTGATGATATGGATCATTTCAAAATGCGAAGCATAATCATTAAAATTTGAACTAATCAAAGAATGAATATGCAATGCATAATATTTGATCTCCATAAGAATGAGTGCATTTTCTTTTTCAAAAATATATCGTGTAGAATCATCTTGCAACATATCTTTTTTCCATGCAAGTGATGAAAGTGGAAGAGCATCAAATTCGACTTCATAAATGTTATGTTCGAAATTAATTTCACCAAATATTGGCATATTGAAAAGATCAGATTGTGATGGAAAAGAGTAAGATATCGTGGGTAAAGTATCATGCACACTAGAATCTAAGAAGAGATCAGGGTATAAAGAGTAAAATGAATTAGAAATGAGCACATGAAATGATTCTCTTGAGCTATGATAATTAACAATGGTATTATCAAGACATTCATCTTCACTTGCCTTAATACTTTCACTCTATTTTGGTGATAAATCCTTCAACATAACACAATCATCTAAATTTGCCTCTTGAAAGATAAACAATTCAAAACTTTCATGAAAAACATCTAATCTTTCTTGTGGATAAGGTATGATTTGTGGATGAAGGTTTAAGGTTTATTCTTCAAATTGCAGATCTACATATCTAATCTGTTTCATTGGAATGTTAGAAAACTTAAGATCATTTTCACCACCTAAGTGTTCTTCAATAATTGAATTTAAGTACTGATTAGAGAAAGAGTTAGAAGAACATGGACATATACCTATACCAACAATAAAATATCCTTCCACGATAGTTGAGGATTGACGATGCAATGGTTCAGAGGAAAACACAATTTGATTGTTAGTGAGAACATTTTCAATAGATTCTACCTCCCTTGTTTGTTCAATATTTTTTGATGGATTCCTCTCATCTTGCAAAAAGAATTCATCTTGTAATTGGGTGTTAGGATTTGTAACTGATTCATCATTTGCGATTGAATATGGCTAGATGAAAGGGGCACAAACATCAGAGAGGAGATTTAGTACAAATGACATGTCATCAAGATGAAATGTACATAGAACATGATGGATGCTTGTTGAAAATCCTTTTGGAGATGAATCATCATTGATTAGTAGAGCCTGCAATTCTTCACATAATTGATTGTAATCATACATTTCAAAACCGTCTAAAAATTCCTCTACAAATTGAAACCAATCAACAATGTAATATGTTGTAAAAGAATCAAACCAATGTTTAATCACATGTCATCAAGATGAAATGTACATAGAACATGATGGATGCTTGTTGAAAATCCTTTTGGAGATGAATCATCATTGATTAGTAGAGCCTGCAATTCTTCACATAATTGATTGTAATCATACATTTCAAAACCGTCTAAAAATTCCTCTACAAATTGAAACCAATCAACAATGTAATATGTTGTAAAAGAATCAAACCAATGTTTAATCCGACCCTTGAAAGTGAAAGTGAATAATCTGCATAAAAAATTTAAATCAGAAATATCATGCTTGATGCACTTACACCAAAACTTGTTAATATGGTATTTTGCCGATACATTCCCCTCGCCATCAAAGATGAGTTTGGAAAAGCGAGAAAATGTCTTGTTGGGAATAACAAGTAATGAGAAATGGAAAACATGTTACAACACAGTGGTTTGGGCAAGGGCCATGAGAGATTAGATACATTTGTAATAAAGACTCTGCAAGGCTAACTTGTCAGTCTGGCCTGTCTTCTAGTGCATTTCATGATGACACAAAATAAGAATTTATAAATATGGAATTATGACAGGTTGAGGGGTGAACCATTTAATCATTAAATTTACCTCTTCCTTCCTTCTAGCGCCATTTGTTGATGGGCATATGTTAACACATCGTTAATTGTGAGGGAAATCTCGGTCCGAGTTTGTCTAAATAACTGAATCCATTTGGGATGAATCACTCTGATGGGTTTTATGAATCCATTGGTCGATAAAGGGATCCAATCTAAACTATAAAAATAAATAACTAACTAATTATCTACTATATATATTTACGTTCTTTATATACAAAGTATACAAAGTATACAAATATACAGATTGCAAGATTTACAAGAAATCTTGGAATAAATATTATACAAGAGATCCAAATCTCAAGCAAAATGTAAACAGATCTAAGATATACTACTAATCTACTTTTACCTTTGAAACTAAAAGAAAAGAAAAGATTGAAGTTAAGTGATAATGTTCTGACTTAAATAAGCAAAGTATTTAAGTTTAAAGGTGAATCTACTTTCATTAAGGAAATATAATCAAATAATAAAAGAAGAAAAACTATTAACCTAAAATCGACTAGTATTAAAAGGTAAACTGTGGCTGTGCCTTCTTGTATTAAACTGCTCCTACAACCCGCATGTTAAGAGAAATATATAGAAGACAGTTGTACAGATGAAAACCAATTCACTTGACAATTCAAATCTCATTCATGATACAAAAAGGACAAATTTTGTACAGATCATCCCAGGTGAAGATATAAGTGACAATTTGCAATAAGAAATAAATTTCAATTGGACAAATATATCTTTACAAACTTGAAATATATGAACAAACTCAATACAGTTCAATATTTGCATTAGAATAATACAATGACTTGGAACTAAACAATTTGGGATCATGGACTATTAAAGATTGACATAATTGATATATAAATGATAACAATTAACCATGTATTAACCTTATACACAAACATTATATTAGTTAAATAAAAAAATGATAATCTTTAATCCATGCAAAGGGATGCTATCACAAGAGTTCAATCAACAATTTGCACAAAAATAAGCTTCAATTTCATGCTTTACAATCATGACATTGAAGAGGGAAAACGATCAATAAGTGACACAAACATATTCTCATGAAAATGATAAAAATTCAAATAAGACTAATTGACACTAAACAATCACACTTTTTCACAAAACAAAATCAATCAATCTGACGCATGTAGACATACTAGGAAGTGAGTATAAGAAGTGAACTTGTATTTCAAATGACAATGAAAAACAAGATGCTAATTGGGAAGCCAACAAGACCCAAAATTGTATGATTTTTGAGATGTACATCACTGTACCTACTGCAGACCCAAGTACACATGTCTATCTCCACTGGCACCTATGTACATGTACGGAAATCCTATATGTAAAATTTTGTATGACATGAATCTTCCATGTGGCTTCACTTGATTGAAACCCACTTGCGACAACCTTTGTTCTCTCTTCTCCTTGATCTAATCTCTAGATGGAATTCCTTCTCCACCTATCCAATATATTGAATCACAATCCTTCATAATCCAAATCTCTCTATCCTCTGTCAATCTCTCTCGATCAACCTGACAAAGATGTCTCAAGTGTAAGAAAAAGTCCTTCTTTGCTTCTACACTCTCAAATGACTCCACACTAGAAAAATTCCTTCTTTGTTATCTTTGTGTGAAAATTTCCTTCTCCTTTACCCTAACCTTGCTTTTATAATCATGAGTTATAATCTATTTCTAATCTCCAAAGTGATTTACAGTTGAGATTAATTCTCACTTCACTTGAGATTTATATTACATGCTAATTACTTTTAGCATTTTCCTTAAATAACTCAATTAATACAATAATTAATTAATAAAAACACATTACTTTACTAATTCCTTTAACTAAAGTAAATTTACCAAGATATAAGGATTTAAACAACTTCCGCATGCTAGACATCAAGCATATGTGGAAATACCTGTTCGATGCTACATGCATCAACAGTCCCTTGGGCCTTCCCACTTCCCTCCAGGTCTCCAATGCACTTGGTTGGCTAGGAAATACTTTAGTTGTGGAATCTAGGGATTATCAACTGCTCCAGGAGTTCTCACAATATCCTTCTCAAGGTTCTTGAACCATTTCTCAATAGTAAATGTCAATTATAGGGATACAACCTTCATTACATGTATACAACCTTCTTTCTAGCATAAAACTCAGCCCAACAAGCTATCTTTCCATGGCTAGCATGGATGGTGCTCTTCCCAACACCCCACTCCTCTCTTCCTCTTCCAAAATCAACAAGTAAAAATTGCCTCAACAACCCATTCAAATTTCCTTTTCTTCTTATGCAAGTTTGACTCACTTTCCCAAAAAACGGTTGTACTTAGATCATGTTGTCATAAATTGGTGAGTTGACTTTCCCCACCTACTACTCTTACATCACTTTAATATCTCTTTTGATAAATCTAAGGGAATACACATTAAAATGAAAATGTATGAATTAATAGAAATGGGTAACCCCTTGGACCCTTCTTTAGCCCACTCTCTTGTGGAATCATATCCCCCCATTGTTACCATCCCGCTCATACCGCAACTAGAAATATTTTTTTTGTTTTAGTGTATAAAATACGTAGTTCGGTCCTTGACCATATTAATAAGTATGGGCTCTTTAACCCAAACATATTGACTCACTAGTCTAAATCACATTTGCACAATTACATTATAATTTGTGGGAATTTAAAACCAAGAGATATTACACTCTTTGCTTAATAGATATGCTATTCTATTCTCTTTTCTAGGCTTATGCTATATGCCAAAGTTGAAACCGTCTAACCATAGGCTCCATATGAGAATAATATTGTTATTTCTTTTTTGTAGTAGTCTCCTATTCTTCAACATTCCTTTCATATGCTTCAAATATGTCATGATAGCGAAATGTTCTAGTTTGAGAAGTAACCTAAATTTGGATATCGAGTTTTTTACTGCTAGTATCTCCTTATGTCTTGATGGATAATTTAATTAAACACCTTTGAATACTCCAAATGCATACATATAGATTTATTGTTTTTCTTGAACCTCTTGAAGTAGTTCTTCTAACCATGGATTCGAAGAAGCATATGTTTCCAAAATAAATTTACATCCGTCTTTGGGTAACATCAGTTTAGGCAAAGTTTTAACCTTTTATTTGATGCTCTTGACAACAACAATCATTTTATCAATCCACAATGTTTTCTCCTTTTTCAATCTCTTAAAGAGATAAGCAACATCTTCAACTTGTTTCTTATTGAAATATCTTACGTAGTTCAAGTTACAAAGAAAACGATGCAACAACACTTCTATGAAACTTGTTAATTTTTTCAAAACATGTTCTTGAAACTCTATCTTTCCTTGTTTTATAATCAAACAGTTTGTCCAAATTCCATTTTTGTAGTGGATAGGACCAATCCACATTTATAAAACTTTTGATATAATTCCTCTAAATCCTTGACATGATCCTTCAAATATCTTGAATAGATTAAGATATTGTCAATGTATACTATGGAAAAATGCATATCACCAAACATGTCATCTATTCACCTTTGGAATTCAGGGGGAGCATTGGTTAGTCCAAATGGAATTAATTTCCATTGGTATTTTCCATGAGGGAAAATGAATATTGTCTTGTATCTATATCGCTCTAAGATACTTATTTTTGGGAATCCACTTTTAAAATCAAACTTTCTAAACACATTACAAGTTTGGATCTTGTGTAATGACACCTCTTTATTTGGCAAAGGGATATCTAGTTGACATCAAGACATCATTTAACTTTGTGTAATTTATGACCATCCTAGGCTTACATCTTTTTTGTTTGAAGTGTTTGTTGACATAGAAGTTAGTGCAAACACAAGGTCTTTTGCTTTTCACAATTGACTTTCCTTCAAGCAATTTAGCAATTTCCTTTCTACGATATGATTTTTCTACAATTTTGCTGCTACTTTTCGAGGGCTTCCTTTAATATATTTTTTGTAGGGTAGGTCTACAAAATACTTTCCTCAATGAAAAAAAACAATTGGTAAATAAAAAATACATTGTAATTTTATCTTTTCTATAATAGGGGCTAACACATGTCCTTCATTCTTGATAATTTTCTTTATTCTCACAATCTTCTCCTAAGTGAGTTTTGCTTCATTTTTTTGTTGGGGCGCTTCATTTGACACTATGGACATGAGTAATTATACCTTCTATGGATAATTGTACATAGGCGGGGCCAAAAGGAAATGAAAAATGTTTTTTTTCAAAGTCTTTACCAAGTAATATATCAACACTAGTGTTGTATTCATATAATGTGACTGAACATTGAAGACCATCAACAAATATGGGAAAATATCTAGTATACATGTGGATCTTCAAGGGTTCTCATTTTATGGCTCTGACTTTGACATTAGTGGGTTCCCAAAAATATTATAGAATTGGTTTTCTCTTTGCACAAGAGAGCATTGGTCTAGTGTCTACCTAAGCACTTTTTTATCCACTAATCTTAATGGATATGGGAATTACCAATCTGTCTTTAATTCCATTTATCTCTAGTTTAGATGATTTCACTTGTTCATCAATTTGTAGTAGATATTATAATCCTTAAAAAACCTTGTATTCACCATCCTAATCTTCAAAATGGTCTTCATATATTTCTCAAGATTCTTCATATATTATGCTCAATTCATCATCAAAAGATTTTTCTATTTCTAGTTTGAGCATTTTAAGATTTTGTTTTTCATTTGCAATCTCAATTGTGAGTTTTCTGAGTTGTTGTTGCATAACCTTGATACTTTTCTTAGTTTATTTAATTTGATTGTTTCTCTTAGTCTTTCTATTTGCATGTGTATATTTTTGATGATGATAATATTTAATGGAATTGGAGTCTCTTAGAGGAAGTATAGAATGGAATGGGACTAAATTATGTACATAGGAAGTAGATGATTATGGAAGAGATATGGTATATGCAACAAATTACACCACACTAGAGAATGCAATGCATTTTTGGAGAGAATGGATGTAGGATGTTAGAGAATGTTTTATGCAATATTCCCAAATAGGGATAGAAGTAAGTTTGTCATTGAGAAGGGAAATTTTAGTAGAGATGTTAGAGGGGGAAGAAAAATATAGTATTTCAATGCAAAGGAATTCTAATTCTAAAATATCTTAATTAGATTCAATAGAATAAGAAATAGGAGACACTCCACAAAGCTGAGGAGAATCATATTTATAACTAGAAGAAAAATCTGATGTAGACTTTGAAAATTGCAAAACAAAACATGAATCATCATGGTTATTTTTGGAACTAAGATCCTAATGAATAGTATTAAGTTGCGTACTGGAAGTTCTTGCTGACTTGTTGACCTTATTTGTCTTTCTTATGTTTCCAAATATTTTCTCTAAATCCCAATGACCTTCTTGCTTGCAATTGAAACATCTACTTTTAGTTATAGGGGGTGAAATTTTCTTAAAATACATCTTGTGTCTTTTAGGGTGTCTATCCTTGTAATGCTATTTTTATGATAAGAATGTCTAGAAATGTTTTTGTAGGAAACACATTCTTTGCGGTTCTTTTTCAAGTACTTTTTGGAACTGTAACCAAAATCATAGTATTTTTTGGAACTGTAACCAAAATAACAGGTCTCTTGGAACTATTGCAAACATGGGTATTAAATATATAGGATTTTTTCTTTAGTTGTTTATACGATTTTGTCTTGGTACATGCTTCTTTCAGTTTCCTTTCAATTTCAAAATGTAAACCAAATAAGGAACTCTATTCTATATCAATCTTCAAATCTTCAATTCTTTTCCTAACTAAACCGGGGATGATACCATGAAAATATGAAAAATAATATATGAGATATAAAGGATATGTAGGATGATCTATCCTATAAAGAAATATTTTTTTGGCACACTTGTAATCAAATACTTGAGACATATTGCATAAATTTTGTGAAAGAAATAATTTTAATACATTGTTCCACTTTCTTGGTGATATAGGTGGACATTGGTGGCCACCCACCTCTTCCACTCACTCAACATGGTCCTCCATCTTGGAAATTTTTTCATCTACAATTTTTTCAGGTCTCAAACTTACAGGGCCATTTTGAGAACTTAAATGATGTTGTTTTGGCCATTTTGGGGCTCGTAACTACGAAAAATTACGCTTCTTGGTTAGATATTTCCAACAAGTTACTGTGCACACCAAATAAATATTTTATGCAAAAGTTTCACCCTCGGGAAGTTGATGTTTCAACTAACAACCTTGGGGCCCACAATCCTTTTGCTGATTTGTCTCCTAGGGTTAGGATTTTGGATATTTAGGATTTCCTGACTTAGGGTTTATAAATTTATGTTAAAAGGCCATTTTTGGCCTTTTGTAATGTCTTCTTGTGAATGAGCATAGTAGACACCTCTCTCTTCAGAGATAAGCTACCACCATTCTAGCTAGATTGTATTACTTTGCATTTTACAATATTTTCCTATTACATTCATTAATAGAACTTGGGTTTCACTATAATAGCATGCTTTGTACAATATTTTTGTGTTTGTGTGTTTCCGTTCATATTACTAGCTTTCATTTCATTTTCTATACAACCTGTATCAGTGGTATCAGATAAATCTACTCTTTGTTATTTCTTAGTGTATGTACTTGACGAGGTTAGGGTATAGAGACTTGGGCATCGAGATAATTTCAAATATTTTCCTATTACATTCATTAATAGAACTTGGGTTTCACTATAATAGCATGCTTTGTACAATATTTTTGTGTTTGTGTGTTTCCGTTCATATTACTAGCTTTCATTTCATTTTCTATACAACCTGTATCAGTGGTATCAGATAAATCTACTCTTTGTTATTTCTTAGTGTATGTACTTGACGAGGTTAGGGTATAGAGACTTGGGCATCGAGATAATTTCACTCCTGGAAGACCACTTGTTGGCTCAGGTTTCCTCCCATGGTGGAAGAAAAAATATATGACGAAGCAGGAGATCCTATCAAGTTGTTTCTTGAGGAATCCCTCACGCAAAAGTGGAATGACATGATGGTAAGTTTTTCCTAGATCCTTTGACGATTGTCAATAATGGCTGAGGAACCTTCAACAAGCAACGATTTTGGAGGTGCGACACCCTTTAAGTACAAGTTAAATTTGATATCCCTTTATTTGAAGGCTATATAGATGCATATGCTTTGGATAAAGGGTTAAATATGTTAGAGGGTTATTACTGTGTTCAAAATTTTTCCAACATCAAAAATATCACCTTCACTCTCTTTAAATCCCTTCACCATGTCAAATATTGGTGGGAAAGTTACTGGGAGAGACATAATGAAGATGAGTCTGCAACATTTATGATAGCTACAACATATGTTTAATTCAAAAGGGATTTTATTATATAAAATGTACATTGTCTTGGCTCCATATGTAATGATTATTATGGATGCATTAACCTTTCATTTTTATTTTTTTATTTTATTTTTATTTTTATGTTGATGCACATTGTTCATTTAATGATTTTATTTAAACTTATGTTTTCAAACACTTTAGACATCACCAATACTTGCTGAAGTTTATTTATATTTGACAAGGAATAAGTAGACAAACTAATTGTCTTGATGTGGTTAATTATAATTAGAGAGGTTGCTAATTTTGGAACTTATGCATTTGTTTAAGCTATTCTTGTCACCCCCTTAGGGGCACTCATCATTTTGGTTGAGTATGAAAGATTTTTATCATTTGATATTGTTATCTGTTTATTGTTTTGTCATAGGTAAAGTAGTAGGGAAGGAAAAAATGCATCCAAAAGGACAAAATTTATAGTGACTTACATTTTTCATGTTTGTGTAGTGTAATACTTGCATATATCATATTGAAGGACAAGTTACATATATTTGGTATTTTAGGTAGTCAATTGGGTTTAGTTCGAGTGGTTGGGAGGAATGATTATCATCTTCCCCACTCATGTTCAATTCATGCATGTAACATGTTGACCTCTTAATGAGTATATTATTGTAATGGATTTGATCCCTTACTAGCCTTGTGTCTTGAAGATTCTAGGGTTTACCTTGGGTACCATATTCAAAATGAGGGGAAGTACTCAAGGGTTTTCCCCGAGTAGTGTAACTTGGATTTTTTTTCCTATTCTAAGTTGTGTTCTTTGTTTTGTTGGCTCCACTGCAATTGTCCTGCATTCCCCTAAAGAATGTGATATTAAGTATGTGAAGGAAGTGTGGAACATTCCTACTGAACCATGTAAGGTTTTGGGGTTATGTTTCTAGTTCTCCATTCTATAAGTGCATGACCCCATTTAAGAACATGCCTATCAATTAGCATTCTCTATCTTGTCATATGTCTTGAATTGCCATATTATGCAAGCATATTTCTTGTTATGTGTGGCCTTGGTTGTATCTTTGAATTTAGTTTTCATTTTTCATTTCAATTTACATTATGGCCACACTTATATTATGGTATACATTGGTGTTTGTTCACTTATGGGGTCTCTCTCAATAGATCTTGATAGTTATGGTTGAAAATTGAAAATATATTGTTTGTGACTCCATTTTGTATATGTCATAGGAATTTATGATCCATGATGGTTTTATCTTGTATCATAAGGTATTTATATCTACTTGTTTTTAATCCTTTTTTAAGGTAATGAGTTGTAAGGTACTAAAAATGCTTTTAAGATTACATTTTCAAGGATGAATTATGATATCTATCTATAAATATGGGATTTTACCCTAGTTGTGTTATCGCATAAATACAATATGCTTCTTCCTTAAATGAAAATTTTTTAAAGGCGATTTTGTGAAAATAATTTTGTAAGTGACCTTTAAAACAAAGTTCTGAGAACCATGTGTTAAAAGTGAGTGATGGTTGATTTTTTTTTTTTTTTTTTTTTTTTTGACTAAAAAGGGTGGGAAAAAATACTTCCAATATATAGGGTTATATGCATTTTATACTTTTAATAAGTTTATCATTTT
>CBVK0102594605.1:0-23660 GCA_900067695.1 Picea abies
AGATCTACAAGTGGGTATGTGTTTAACCTATTTGGAGGAGAAATCAATTGTATGAGCAGAAGACAGGCTGTAGTGGCACTCTCAACTACAGAAGATGAATATATGGAAACCACTGACGCAGGCAAGGAAGAAGTATGGTTACAAAGATTGCATTTAGGTATTGGGTTGGTACAACATGCACTGAGATTAGATTGTGACAGTCAAAGTGAAAAATTCCAGGAAAAGAGCCCAGTTTATCATTCAAAGACAAAGCATATTAATGTTTAGTATCACTTTGTGAGAGACATAGTTGAGGAAAAGAAGGTGTTGCTGGAAAAGGTTGTCACTTTGAATAATGTTGCAGATTCATTGACAAAGTCAGTGAGCACAGAAAATTTCTCCTGGAGTAGAGTAACAATGGGAATTGTTGCCCTAGATTGTTGACTATATATAATCTTGTGGACCTATGGATGCAAAGAAAACAGCAAGTGGGAGAATGTTGGGTATGTGTTATATTATTTGCATGTGTGTGTGTGGGAGCGTCTGATTTGACAACTGCGTCTGACGATCCCTTTTTTCTATTTTTAGTTGTTTTCTAAATTAATCATGGATTAAGGGATTAGGGTTTTGGTATCTATGGAATACCTAAAAACATTGTATATATTGTATTCTGAATGGTGAAATTCGATATAATGAAATAAGAAAGGTTTTCTCGGTTGAGGGTTTCCGGTATAAAATCTCTGTGTACTATGTGTATGAGCCATTGATTAAATTCTATTTTTCTTAAGAATCTATATGAAATAAGAAAGGTTTTCTCGGTTGAGGGTTTCCGGTATAAAATCTTTGTGTACTCTGTGTATGAGCCATTGATTAAATTCTGTTTTTCTTTTTCTTAAGAATCTATATGCATTTCTTTACTTCACAGGTTTAAAACTTACATGAATAACCACAACATCAACATTGATTATTATTATTCTTCTCATGGACATGCAATTCCAAATTTTGGTATTTCCTTAAATGTAACATTTGTTTCTTATTCTAGTGAGTGGATTGTTGATTCTAGATCACATTCTTGTATGGCTAAGGATAAATCCCTTTTTTATAATCTCAATGAATTTAACACCAAAAATTATTTGTTGGTGATGATAGGTATATTAGATTTGTAGGGTATAGAACAATAAAAATAGATGATGGGCATTTTAATGATATATTATGTTTTCCAAGTATCTCCTGCAACCTTCTAGTAGTGTATTGAATCACTCATTCTAGTGAAGGTAAATCAATAGAGTTTCCATATCACCAAGTTGTAATCAAGGATTTTAAAGATCTCAATCATGTCCTAGCAACTTAAATTATTGATTCTATTACCGTTTTGTAAAAATTTTACAACTTTGGGTCATCATATTTTCTATCAATTTTTATTTCTCATAATGTTGACTTGAACAAACTTTGTCATAAGTGATTTTTTCATCTAAACTATTTCTTATTTCATTAACTATGAAATCAAACTATTGTTACTCTATTCTTCCTCTCATTTCTATCATAGATGGTGTTTGTGTTGGCTATGTTCTTGAAAAACATCATTGGGATAGTTTTGGTAAATGTGCTTCTTGGCATGCCTCAACCTCCTTGTAGCTTGTTCATAGTGATTTATGTGCCCTATATCCTTTTTCTTCTTTCTATAGGCTCAATTCCTTATTAAATTTCATTACTGAATTCTCTAAAAACACTTGGCTTTATTTCCTAAAACTTAATATTGAAGGTTTTGACATATTTTTGGCTCACAAGGTTCTTGGAGAAAAACAATCTAGACATCAACTACAAAAGTTAAGAACCAATAATTGAGGTGAATATGTCAACACCAAATTTACAACTTACTACACTTCATAGGGAATTCTGATGCAATGTACTATTCTATATATTCCATGCCAATAAAATGTTGTTGTTAAGAGAAAGAATTGCACATTAACAAAAATGGCAAATTTTATGATATAATCTAAAGGGTTCAGTCTTCATGTTTTTGGGAAATCCATTAATTGTGTAAAGTATATAGTCAATCATAGTCCCACAAAAGATTTAAAAAATATAACACCAAAATAAGAATGGGGTAAAATTAAACTACATTTAAGCCACGTCCGTGTGTTTGGTAGTGAAGCATGGGATCACATTCTCAATGAGAAAAGAAAAAAACTACAACCTTAAAGTGAGAAACGCACTTTTGTTGGGTATCTTAAAGACGTAAAAGGTTATAGAACTATTCAACCTATTCCAATCAAATTATTATTAGAAGAGATGTTAAGTTTCACGAAAGTCTCTTGTATTATGAGCCTAATTTAGAGTTTGTGCCATCTTTGGCCTGTGAGTCATGTATGGTGTCTTTCCCATATTCTCTTCCCAAATTTTATGTTAGTGACATTTTCCTAGTTTATTATTCATATGATGATAGAGAGGATTAAAATCCAACTCTACCTACTCACCTTCCTCTATTTTGGTCCATTGAACATAAACCTGCACCGGCTTCACCACTTCTCAGATGAGTCGATACAACATGAGAAGAAGTCATTGATCGTGTTGGTGATATTAAATATTAGGGTATTACATGCTCATAGTTATAGTGATATTCATTTCTTTTGGATCAAGATTTAGAGACTCATGATCCAAAATTATTTTTAGAAGCTTCTAGCCATCCATATTAAGACACAACAATGAATCAAGAATAATATTCCTTAATACTGAATAATACTTCATATATTGTACTTATTTTAAAAGAAAGAACACTTGTGAGATGTAAATGGGTGTATACATATAAGTATGCATAGTATGGAAGAGTTGAAACAAATATGACTTAGTTATCTACCAAAGGATTTTCTTAAGCTGACGGGATTAACTATAATGAAACCTTTTTCCTAGTAGCCAAAATAAATTATATTTGCACTTTTTTATCCCTTACCTCCTGACATAAATGAGAGTTACATCAATAGATGTTAAATATATTTTCTTTATGGGATTTTCAAGAATATATTACATGGAACAAACTCTTGGCTATGTTCAAAATGACTCCATCATTGTTTACTACATTAACAAATCTCTCACGAGTCTTAAGAAAGATACTCAATCTTTTTTTCTTTTTTTTTAAGTAAAAGGTAGATCCTGTTGTATTAAAGCTTCAGAAAAAAGGCGTGTACATGACACATAGTCGCCAGCTATCCTACCTGTGTAGGAAACCAGGACAGCTGGCTGTCCCACAGTAGCATGCAAAAAATACAGAGAGTGTAGCACCACCCTGCCCGTAGGAAACCAGGGAGTGTATTCATGTTTAACAGTATTCTGGTGATGGAAACTCTAAAGCTATCTAAGCTATCAACTAGAGGACTACAATCCTGGTAAACTACGACAGTAGACAAATTGAAAAAGATGCAGACAGAAAGACCTATTAACCGGCGCTCCCGTTAGCATCCTTCGCTTCTTCCTCGCTGACTGGAATGGAAAATGGCTGTGCACAGGTTGGGCATTGGCACTTAGGAGTGGCGTTGGAGTAGGCTATGTAAATCATATCCAGGTGTTGGCTGACGCAGACTTCTTGGAATATCTGATCGTCGACCAAGCTTCAGACTTTGAAAATGAGCTGCAGCTGCTCCGGGAGCAAGAGAGGTGGCGAAGGTGGCATCGGCAGCTTGTCGTCTTTTCCCAGGCGTCCTGCATATTCTTCTCCTCCTGTATCCACCTGTGGCTCCTCCTCAATTATACATGGCGCTACACAGAGGTTTGAGGATTCTTTGGCGCGAGGTGTTGCCGCTGAGTCGATGAAACAAGTTGGGGGGTCCCAATTGTCGGGGACTGTAAACATTTTACTTTATGAGAAATTCGGTGGGAGCTCAATGCTCAGGTCTTCTTCCACAATTGTTCCTGGAGGTGAGCTTGCGGCAACCATCGCCTTTCGTTGCCTCTGCTTGACTAAATTCATCGCGCATTTGAAATTTCGGTGCCTCTTTCTTCTGGAGTTGGTTGTATACCAACCAGCTCCCCTATGGGGCCTCCCTCTCACCCTCGGCATGGCTGGAGCGAGGTTATGCGTTGAGTCGCCGAGAGCTCTGTTACAACCTCGCTGATTGGGAAGCTTCCAGGGCACAATAGAACTCCCAAGAGGACTGGTGGAGGGATAAAACATGATAATAACCATTAAAGCCATGAGCTTAATGCTCTGGCTGACCGGACTGAAGTCACTGGTGCAGGGCCTCATTGGAGAGTGTTGGCGGTCGAAACAAGTGCGCCTCATAACTCATGGAGTGTGGTGTGAGGGCCGATATAAATGGCCTCCCCCACCTCCTCGCTACGTCCCTCGCTTTCGACTCGTGTCACCCCATTCGGGGCAAGATACTCAATCTTTATATGCTAAAATGCATATATTTATTCTTGAAACTATATTTTATAGATGTCATAATGTGTAGTTTACCTATGAGGTATAATATGGGGTACCTAGGTAGGTACTGAAGGGGTATAATAATTGATAGGTGGCATAGTGTGAAAGAAATAATTGTAAGAGGGATTGCTAGAAGGTTCCTTGACTAGAAATTTGCTAGGAGGTTAGATAGAATTATATAAATATGTATAAGAAATATAATGATATTATTGTGAAGTATATTGTAATTGTAGAAATGATTTTCTTGTGGAGTGATTCATTCCTCAAGGAATAATTAATGTTGTTACCTTGCATCAACAATTTTCTCTAAATTTTTTTATTCTTTATTTGGTTGTCTATTGTGTGGATATATTATGTTATATGAAATTAATTTCTATATTCCATTTATATATAATTGATTTACACTAAAAATGGTATGAAATATATTTCTTGGGCACAAGGTGGAAGATTTTGTTTTTTTCACATTTTGTAAATTTTTGAAGGAAAAAGGGGGATGAAAACCTTTCGATAAATTCATAATTTTTGTTTGCATAATATTAATAAATTAGATACATATTTATCCTTTTAAAAAATATCCAATTTCAAAAGAAAAATTCAAAATTAGAGTCTGAGAAGTGGAGTTATCACTAATTTTAAACTAGTTGTTTTAGGTTTTTTCTAGTGATAACTCCATGGTTTGCAAATCAAACATATTTCGACAGTGTTGATATTTTATTCAAACCAATACCAGTGGTTGTAGAGTGGTCATGTAATTTAATAATTGTGGTCATAATATCTAATCAAATAAATTTTTCGACACTTGTTATGATTTCACATTAGTTTCTTAAAACCCTAATAGCACAAATGAACTCAATTGAAAACTAAATTATTTTCTTCGAAACCCTGGTTTTTGTTATGAGTTTTATTCAAAGAAAAATGTGTCTTTATTGGAAAATCCAATGTTCCTAGTATTTAAGAATACACCAAGTATTCATAATGGTCAAGTTGTGTGGCTAGGGTTTACTTTCTCAGCATTTGTTTTTCTCAAACTCTTTCGCATGACACCTAGGGGGGGTCCATACCCCCTCCCTTCCCTCAACCTATCTAATGGAAACAATAATAGTATTCCTTCCCATGGAAATCCCACCCCTCTCTGTTCTTCTCAAGGAAATGAGATGGATAAATACCCTCATCTCGATAATTGTATTGTAGATTCTCATAACCATTGCAATCATAAAAAAAAATGAAAGAATGGGTAATGTATCCACAAATAAATAGTTATACCCAAATATGAAATCCTCTCAACCATAGTTGACATATATGTCTAGTTTATGAGAGACCATAAAATCATCGGTAAATTTCTTGGTATCTGGCCAACAAAGAATGATATGGTTTCCTCAACAAATTCACCCTAGTGGCCCTCACATACTTATGAGCTCAAGCTCAAGTTGAAGGGGTTTTTCAAAATGATTTTTCAAAACTAGGGACATAGGGAACGACTATTCGAAAATGGTCCTTATTTCTTTCACTAAGTGGGATTACATCTCTGATATTGGAATGAGAAATTCAATCAAAACAAAGAATATTTCTCATATGCTCTAGTTTGGGTCTATCTCTACTGGCTCCCAGAAGAGAATTGGGATGAGGAAATATTAAAAAGAATTGAAAACACACTAGGTACGTATGTTAAATCCTCAAAAGCTACCAAACATGGGCGATGCACTACCTATTCTTGAATTTTCATTTATATGAATGTCTTGGCGCTTATCCTTGAATCCTTCTATATTAGTTACCAAGACTCAGATTAGCTTCAAACCCTTGATTGTGAATTCATTCCCTTCCATTGTAGACATTTTTTTGAGAAAAAACCACCTATACACATATTTCCCTTTACCCCAACCCCCCAAATAGTCTAATCCAAAACATGAAACTAATGAGGAGGGTTTCAATAAAATCATCAATAGACCCAGACCTATGAGGAAACCCAACCCCTCTCGACCCTCAAAATCTCTTGAAATCAAGAATAGTTTTTAGGTTCTCAACGCGATCCTCCAAGAACCTCCCTTGGTTTCTCATTATGATCCTTCCTCAATAAATCCCAAACATCGATGATCTCCTAACCATACCCCCAACCATGAAGATACCAAGAATTTGAAAACCTTGGTCTCCCCCTCAAAAATCCCCCCCCTTGAGGATGTTCCCATGATCCCTGAAGGGGAAGAAGGATCATACCCTGAACCATATGACATGGAATTAGAAGGTATATATCTATAGGAAATATTCGATGTTATTTGGAGAAAAGACATGAAATACTTCCCACTTGAACACATTCAGTGAGTCCATAAGTTCCTCCATAATGACAAAAACATGTCTCCAAGATCCCATCCTAGTCCTTGATCTAATCCAGTTCTTGGAATCCTAACAAAATACTTAAGGAAGACAAGCATAGAGGAAGGAAATCAAATCCACAACTTCTGTAGGAAATCAGAGACATCTTGTTCAACTAAGGGAAAAATGTGTTGATCGTATCAACCTTTACCCTTTCCAGTTTTGCAATGAATGTGATCTCATGGAATATCAAATACATGAATGGCAAGAGTAAACGACAAATCGTACGAAGAAATATCAATACAAAATATCGATATATATCTTCCATCTAGAAGAAATAAAGTGTGTCGATCACATCCTCAACAACATTCTTCACCAAATTTGGAAATCAGGTCTAGCTATAGTTGTTGAGTCTAGAGGTATGACATGAGATTTGGATATCCTTTGGAACCATGCAACAATTCACCTGGACAATTTATTTTCCACAAAGAGAACTATCATAGCCCAATTGAGGTGAATGGAATTTGAAAGGACTAGCTTTATCACCAATGTCTATGGACCATAGAATCTAAGTGAAAAGTTTGAATTCTTGGAAGATATTCAATTCATTCTAGAAGTCAGGGAGAATTACTTTTGGATTTTAGGTGTTGACTTCAACTTCATTTCCATCCTAGAATATTTAAAGGTGGGAATTCAAAATATTGAGCCAGACAATGCAACTTTTAATAATTTCATTCAAACTCATAAACTTGTAGATATGGAAACAATCAATGGTCTCTTCACTTGGAAAACCACAAGTGGGGAATGCAAAAAATAGCCTACAAAATTAACCCTTTTCTTATTTTTGAGCCCCTTATGCTCTCAAAATTATACATGGATGATAACATTCTCCCAGTCATGGATATGATAACATTCTCCCAGTCATGGATCTGATCACTGGCCTATCTATATGATGGTGGATATTCAAGGGGCACCCTTCAATTTTGAGAAGATTTGGATAGCTCACCCTGATTTGCAATGAAACATTAGGAAATGGTGGTATGAGGACAACATTTCAAATGGATCCCTCATGTTCTATTTCCAACAATGCTTATAATCCCTTAAGAAACATCTCAAACTTTGGGCCAAAACTATCATTGGGAACATCTTTCAAGCCCATAAGATTTTATAAAATAGAATGGAAGATCTCCAGTAGAAAATATTCCTCCTTGGACACACCAAAGACCTCTCTCATCAAGAAAAATAACTCACTTCTCAACTTAAATAGCGTATATAACAAGAGGAAAACTTATGGAGAAAAAAATCTAGAGTTCAGTGGCTCAAGGAGGGAGAAAGAAACCATTTAGTTTCCATAGGTCGATGATTCAATGAAGCTCACCAATCACATCACTCAAATCACCTCATCTCAAGGTAATATTCTCACCTCTCATCATGAGATTGAACATGAACTTGTCTCTTTCCTTCAATCTTTTCTCAATGAAACCAAACAATATCGTTCAAATGAAATCAAACCATATCTAGACATATCCCCTGTCTAAGAATCGATGATGAGAATGTAGGCATAATTATACCCATTAATCATGAAGAGGTGGAAGATGTTGTCATGATCATGCACCCCAGGAAATCTCCTGGCCTAGATGGATTTACCATTGAAATCTTCCACCATTGTTGGCATGTGGTCAAACATGATGTCTAGGCCCTAGTTGTAGAGTCTCAAAAATTGTCTCGCATTCTCATTTCCATTAATACCACCTTCCTTTCTATGATCCCTAAAGAAGAAAAATATTTTGATCCCAATAAATTTAGACCCATAGATCTTTGCAATGTTATTTATAAAATTATCATTAAAGTGATTTCCTTGTGTCTAAAACCCTTGATTCCTACCCTTATCTCCCATTAGTAATCAAGGTATGTGGAAGGCTTCTGTATTATTGATTGAATCATTCTTTCCCATGAAACTATTCAGTCTCTCATATCTACCAAGTCCCGAGACATGTTGATAAAATTCGACATGTCAAAGGATTTTGAGAAACTTAGTTGGAATTATATCAGATAGGTTCTCTTAGCCTCTGGATTTCATGCCACATGGGTCAATTGGATCATGATTCTTCTCTCCTCTACCCTCTTTTCCATCTTTATCAATGGAGCCCCTTCCCTCCCATTCCCTCTATCCCATGGCATTAGACAAGGTGATCCTCTTTACCCTTTCATCTTTATTTTCATGGATGAAGGATTGGGAAGAATTCTAAAGGCTGGCACTCACTATCAAAAGATCAAAGGATTAAATATCTACAACTCAGACTCACCTCTTACTTAGAATCAATTTGTGGATGACACAATGTTAATTGGGATCCCATTGGTCAGTGAATCCAGATATTTTAAACGAATTCTAGATGAATTTATGGAAGCCTCTAACACTTCTATCAGCCACCTTATATCTCAAATATTCTTTTTTAACACACCCCTCCTTTTCCAATTTCATGTCTCCGGAATTTTTGGTCTCCCTCGAATCTCCCTTCAGCCAAAATACTTTTGAGTCTCTCTCTTAGATAATGTTGTACACAACTATTCCTAGGAAGATATCCTATCCTGCATCAACAAAAATATCTCCAACTTGACATTCTTCCCCCTCAATATTGTTGGTCGCCTCATTCTTCCCAAGTATGTTTTGCGGGTGATTCTTCCCTACCTCTTTTTGGCGCTTTCTATTACTAATTGTAATTTAAAAGAGGTCATATCTCTTCAAAGAAATTTTCTATGGCAAGGTGCCAATTCTGCTAGAAAATGGGCACTTGTATCTTGGAACAATATATGCATTACAAAGTTAATGGGAGGCCTAGAATTAAGGAATCATGAGCTTCTAAACTAGGTTTTGGTTTCAAAAACTTGGTGGCGATGGATTTGAGACAAAGGGGAGTTATGAAGTAAACTATGGGAACATAAATATGCCCTTCTCACCTTCACCTGTTATAGGATGCTCATGTTTGGAAATATCTTGGGCTCTTTGATTTGGAATGCAACATGGAAAAATATCTCATCCAATATCATTTATTTTGGGAAATCTGTGATGGGTAGTATTCTCTTTTTTGGTAATATTTTTGGCAGCAACTTCCCCTTCTTATCCACAACCCCATCAAGTTACTTTCTCTTTCCCCCCATCTCAAGAATGCTCAAGGAGGTATATTTCATAACTAATTCTATGGAAAATACATTCCCTCAGTCGGATGTGTTTGGGACATCATTCTAGACTGCATTCCTCTTCAACAACGCCCCATTATTCCCTCTCTTATCTCTCACAAAATTATCACCTTCTCCTCCCTCCCTGACAAAATAAGATGGATTCATTGGTTGGTGTCCAATTTAAGCCTCAAAGAGGCCTACTCGCTTGTGGTTAACAATCATGTTGTTCATGCAGAAGACATCTAGAAAAATATTTGGAAATGGAACCTATGGCCAAAGGTTGTCTGCCTTGTTTGGTTTTCGACTCAGGGGAAAATTATTACATTGGATCATATTCTGAGGAAATAATTCATAGGCCTGATACTTTGTGTAATATTCCTTTAGTCCAAGGAATCCATGGAAAACCTTCTTAACCCCTATCGATTCAACAAATTTCTACATGATCAAGGTGCCATCTGGTTTCGGAAAACTGATCACATATTAGATTCTACCAAAAAAAATATTGATTCCCCATCCATTTATATTTCATAATCCCATATTGAACTAAAAATGGCAACTCTTTCCTAGGTTTTTTATATAGGATACATCGAAAGAATGAAGCAGATGCATTTTCAGATATGAATATACTCAAACCCATGTGGTTTGGAACAAGATCAAGCTTAATATTGTGCAAACCATTCAATCAGAAATATGGATAGATGAGGATATAAAATGAAGTGACCTGGAATGCCCCCTTCTCTCCCTATGGATCCCCTCATACATGCCCTTTTCCCATTCCTACGCTTCTCAAACACCTTTTCCTTCTTCACCTTCCTCCTTGTCCACTCCCCCATCAAGTTTCATAGAGTTAAATTTTAATGTTGCATCTAAAGGTAATCCAGTTCCTTCTAGCTATGGAGGTATCTTTATATATACTGAGAGGAATATCCTCATATTATACTATGGTTTCATGGGAAAACATTCAAACAATGTAGTGCAAATCATGGCATTGATCCACAAACTTCAAACCGCCTAACATTACAATTTTTCCAAACATATTGCTAAAGTAGACTCTAGTCTTATCATAGTTATGCTCAACAAAATCTAAAATGGTAACCCTTCCTATAAAGTCTCTCTCAATTGGCTCCCATAAGATCTCCTTAACCTTCTTCACTTGACCATCCCCCAAATTTTTGCACTAATTCCCTCTCATGTTTTATGTGAATCCAACAAAGTGGAGGAATTCCTAGCCAATGTAGGAATCTCAACCCCTTCTAAACCTTTGAACTCTTCTTGGAATGGTATCAATGATTTCCCACTCCATTTTTCCTACCTATATCAAGCCCTCTTGCACTTCAATCGCCCAAATAGGGTGATATCTGGTGGATGTGAAAGTGATGTGGTGATAGAAGAAAAGAAAACTTAAAATGACGTTTTATTAAAATTTGGAAACTGTGTTGTGAAAAAATATATCAATGAAAGATGGAGATACTCAAAAGATCAATCGTTTTCCTGTTCCTGTATATTCCAAAGACAGTGTGCCATCTATTCACCAGCCTTTGATAATCCATCAAAATCCTCATTCCTTTCCTTGTAGACATGAGGAAGGAGATGGTGTTAAAAAAAAGAATTATATATTCGTTTTTCATCAAATAAGGGTTGTAGCACGTAGTTCAACAAAGTGCACTCTCCATTCATCTATTTTATCACAATCAACGAATTCCAAAATACTTGAAGTTTTCTAACAACTTTTTTAACTGCTGAGGTGAAAGTTAATTACGGTGCCTTTAGTTCCACAAAGTGATCGGTACCTTGACTCACCCACAGTTAAATTTTGTAGAGTAAGAATTCTTTAAGAATATAATCCTCCAACAACATCTAGTGACGTCGTTATGAAAAGAAGTCCGAGCACATCAATAATCTCTATAAAAATTTGTTCAACAAGTTTATCAATATCAATTAAAACAAGGGAAGCTGCATAGCAACAAGCCCCTTTCTTTTTTGGGAATAAGTAGTCAGGCAATAGGAAATAAGGAAAACAAATTGAAATCCACCATTGTAGCATACAAGCCATTGTTTCTAAATATATTGTGTGAAATATTGGACACATTGTTGCTAATTATATTGTTGGCATCTTGGAGTGTTTGTCCTCTCTCTTCACATATCTTGCAGAAAGTACTTGAAAATATGATTTTTCGAGATTAATGAAACTTTCTTCTTCAAGAGTGATACAAATAGAAACAACATTATTCGATGCCATATTCTCAAAGGGATCAGATTATGAATCGGACTACCAACACAATGCTCGTTCTTTGGATCAAAGGATATATTAAATTTCTTAACACTCATGATGAGACCAAAGAAAATATTTAAATTGTTCAAATCTCATGATATATGGACACAACATGATAATGGCCCAAACCATTAACCAAACCATTCACCTATAATTATTTACTTGGCACATTGGTTTTAGGTTTATCATGAGATGACTTCTTGGTATGTTGTTCTCATGACCAAATTAGGTAGGCTTGGGTCCAATGAAAACAAATAATGCAATGGCTCTGACAAAATCGGGTAGGGTTGGATCCAACACAAAGAGATAGCGCAATTCCCGTATCTTTATACCAAGGATTGAATAATATGATTTTTACTAACTGCCCTCCTCAAGACAAAAATGAAGAAAACCCATAAAAACACATTCCGTAGAATCCTTCAAACTTGTATGGGATGTTGAAAAGAGTAACGTAAATGTTTCCCAATCTTTAAAAAATAATAAACCTGTCAAATTGAAAAAATATATATATTTATATCTCCTAGCCAACCTAATCAAAAAGATCATATTGCAAAAGATCACTATTTATGTTTCAACACATGAATGCATGTTTTTTACCCCCTCAAGTGTGCATACCAATGAAATACACACACCAAAGCACTTACTAGAAACTGAACATAGTGGGGTAAGGGATAACTTGGGGCTTTGAATGTAAGTGAAGTCTCATAGCCTAATGAAATGCAATTCATGTTCCAATCCACTCCTTTCATATCATTAAGTTGGCTATCACAACACAAATCGGGTTCCACTAACTTAGGTTGTATCACTAAGTTGGATCTCCTCTTTAGCTATCCTACACTCTGAAATTTAAGAACAATTTATAGATGCATTTTCAAAACTGGTTGATCACACAAAGATGTAGAGGCAGGGGGGAAAGCATAATAGAAATTTATTATCCAAGACCTAGTACCGTAGGAGTGAATGAACAAGTGTCTGATAGTTGCAGTTAGCAGTCATTGTATAAGTCTACAATTATTTCAGAATGAATATATAATAGTGTGCAGCTCCGGAGACCTAGACTTATAGATTTGAGTGAGTTACTTTCGCTTGATGGGCATAGCATAAGACTATACTACAGATCACCCCTTGCATCTGATTTCCCTCTCTATAAAAGATATTATGAGAACTCTACCAATTCACTAATCACATAAGTCTGGTCTTTTGTTATGATCTGGTCTCCCAATTATTCCTAGTAACTTACCTCCCCGCTAAGATCATTGCCACATCCATCTCAGTTTACAGTCTAACAATATGTACAACTTGCACTAATTCAAGTTTTCATGTATGGCTTCGCCTCTCCATTTTTTTAAGTTTGTAGATACAAATTACTTAATGTCATTCTTTGGTTTTGAGGTCTCAATAGACACTTCCAAAATAAATCATTAACATACATTAAAATGGAATATAGAAAAATGCCACCGAAGTTCCTTAAGGTAGTTTGTTCTGGTTGGATTATAGTAGAGGTGACTATTCTCTATTGACTATCCAAATGAATGTATATTTATATAGATTTGTGTCTTAACCTCTTGCAGTGATTTTTCTTGTGTTAATGACTTGAAGATTCTATATAGATGTCACTAACCATTATTTCAATGTGCACAAAATGGTGTTCAAATCAACCATGGAGGATGATGGAAGCAGATCAAAATCTCCAACTGTGGCAAGAACTATCCTGGTTCATATGTCATAGGATACATTTATATGTCAGATGTTGCAAACATCCTCTTTTCAATAAGGTGTTTCCCTCACTTACTACTTCCCAGCGCTAAAGGTTTCTTTTTTTCACTGCTTTTTGTCATTAAATCAAAGTTGCAAGCTCTCTTATTTCTTCTTTAATTCAATAATTGAAAAAATGGATCCTACGAGCCCATAACTGGAACAATTATGCATGTGAATCCTATTATTGAATTGATCAATAATTGAAAAAATGGATCCTACGAGTGCGTAACTGGAACAATTATGCATGCCTTTCACGTAAACAAAGTTTGCAATAGAGGGGAAGACGAGGATTTCACATGAAAATAAGTCATTTCCACAACCAAATTGGTTCTCATGGCCAAATTGGTTTGTGAAAAAAAGATAGATTCTAACAGAGGCTGGTAGTTCCAAGAGGAGCATCTTAGAAAAAATTTGGGACAACAAGTTAACAGAGAGGAGTAGTGCCAAGAGTAGCATCTTGGGAAAATTTTGTGACAGCAAGTTAAATTCTATCAGAGGTTAGTTAAATTCCTCAGAGAGCAGAGGAGATTCAGGGGAAGAGGAGTGCATCTTGGAAAAATTTTGTGACAACCAGTTAAATTCTATCATATGCTAGTTTTTCCAATTAAATTCTAGCAGAGGTGAGTCGTGGGAAGAGGAGAATCCTAGAAAAAGTAACTAGGATAGGAAAGGGCATGCTTCCAATTGCAGAGGATGGGATTCTATGTTTTGGTTGTTTCTCTCACTTTAATAGTGAAGAGGATCTTGCATGCAAACTACAGTTGGAAAAGCAATGCGGTTGGACACCGCAACAACATTAGTCTACTAATCAACCTTTAAATAATACATAAGAAAATATGTGTCTCAACCCAAGATGTTGTTGAAAAACCGTAGCTTGAAACATAAGAAATAACTTTGATAAAGTGAAACTGCCTCGAAAAGAGGCCAAATGAGACCACAAACCATATGATTGGGAAAAACAATTAACTCAAATCATTTGATTTCAAAGACAAAATATGCAGAGATAAAAACATAGGTTAAGCACTATGATTCGTGTGGCCAATTATTGAAAAATTTAAAATCAGTGAACAATAGTCCTTTCTATCTTAAAGCACATAAATAATATCTATCACAATCTATTCAACAAGTTTATCCTTTTCCATTTGATTGAAATTGCTTATAATACCAAAAACCTTTAAAACACACTAGGTAGGAAATATAACTCATCAAATGACATTTTTATTTGCTTAGAATACCAAAAACCTTTAAAACAAACTAGGTAGGAAATATAACTGAGTCATCAAATAACGTTTTTATTTATATGAAAAAATCATAGAATTCATATTCTAATTTAAATATCGATAAAACATGAGATTTAAAAAATAAAAAATAAACATATGATAACATTGATATCAGAATATATGCATATACATTTAGCTTGCACTTATATAAAGTAATTAGAGAATATTATAATGTTATGATAAAAAAATTATTGCATTTGTAGTAAATGAAGGGTGTTGGAAACATGCCAACGAATTTTCCATATGGTCACATGCACATGCATGCATCTATATTATGAATGTGCATCCATGCACTCTTTTGTGCACATATTGTGTAACTGGTGGATCTAATTATAATCAGTTAGTCTAATTGTTTGAGAGATTCTATATATATGAGCATACCCATAGAGGTGAGAGTGCAATGTGTAGTGAGTGTGTGAGAGCAAGACACAACACTTAGGTGTTCTCTGTATGAGAGGAGAGGATTGTTGCATGCTTGGGTTGGCTATTGTAATTCTCCCTTGAATAATACGAATACCAATGATCATTTTCCGTTGTTTTTTCCAATATTGGGTTTCCACATAAAACACTATGTCAATTGTGTGATTGTTGTTCTCAGTTTAATCTTGCTTGTTGATTCTTTGGTTGTTGTGCTATGTTTTTGCTTCCGCTGCCCAACAAGTGGTATCAAAGATGGTTGAGTAGGTTTCATAGGAGAGCCAAGGCAAATTATGTGCAGGTATCCTATAAGCGCAAGAAACTTTGAACATGTTTTTGTCACGTAAGGACAAGAAAACCAAAGTACCAAGAATCCCAAATATTTTCTGAGAACCAAAAGATGTAATTGAGTGATTTGTTTGGTCACGGTACTCCCTATACATAGTTAGAGGGGCATCGACGCTCCCACACTTGAGAAATAGGAATTTTTTCTTAGATTAGCACACTTCGTTTGTGAACCATAGAGCGCTGGAAAAATGATGCTCCCCCATCCACACTCAAGGAGTGTTGATCTCTAAAATTTGTGCTCCCATTCAAGCACCACAGGTGCATCGATATTAAAAAACGTTAAATTTTGGATAATGGTGTGAAGGTGTTTTCATCCAAAGTCAAGGTGTGAAGGTGTTTTGTTTTATTAAACACATCATATAAAGGAGAGTTCATGTTTCTCTTATTATACAGATACATGCGAGACAAATGATATGGAGAATCATTTATTAAACCTATCAGGTGATCTTTTATGAAAGTGAGTTTTTTAGAAAGTGTCTTTTTCATAATAAAAGGTAAAAGGATGGATGAGATAAGGTTTTTGATAAAAGGTTTTAATTTAATAAAGTTTTTTTTAAACCTTTCAAGTAAAGTTTATATTTTTGGATTTTAACCTTAAATATAATAAAACTCCTTCACTATAAAAAGGCTTGGTTTTATAAGGAGTGGTTTTTGGAGTGTTCTGCTAATGGAGAAAGTGCAAAGTTCTAAGTTTTAGGTGGAGAAATTCAATGGTAAGAATAGATTTTCACTATGGAAGCTCAAGATGTAGGATATACTTGTGCAACAAGGATTTCAAAAGGCATTGGCTAGAAAGACAAAGAATCTGGAAAGCATGATATATGAGGACTGGGAAGATCTGGATGCAAGAGCCCTTAGTACCATTTGTTTGTGTCTAACAGATGAAGTGTTTTTTAACATTGCTAAAGAGGAGAAAACAACAGGTTTGTGGAATAGACTAGAGATTATGTATATGACAAAGTACTTGATGAACATAATCTTCTTGAAGAGACACTTGTATAGTTTGAGGATGAAAGAAGGTATGAAAAATTGTTGATCACTTGAACGTTTTCAATACTCTGATTTGTCAATTATCTAGTATGAACATAACATATGAATATGAGGACAAGGAGGTTATGATACTCTATTTGTTTCCTAAGTCTTGGGATCATCTTGTCACAACTATGTGGATTATCTCAACAGATGCCATTGATTATGACATTGTCGTGGGAGCTTTGTTGTATGAGGAGATGAGGAAAACATCCAATAAGGAAACCTCAACAACAGAAGCAATGGTGGTCATAGTTCGATCAATGGAAGGAGGGAATGATTAGAAAGGTATATCCAGGTATAATTCAAAAGACAATAATGGTAAGGAAATATGTTGGTTTTGTGGAAAATATGGGCTTCTCAAGAAGGATATTTGGCAAAGACAACAAGCATCCAAAGAGGACTTCACAAAAGAAGAAAATTAATCTATAGGTATGGTTGATGAATTTTTTTATGTATGTTGTGTCTCACAACTTGAGTTCACATAGAAGGTGCGGGGAGGTGATGGTTGAGTCACCGTGAAATAATAATAAAAAAATGTATTTACTTTGGATTTGTAAAAATTATTGATTGCATGTAAATGGGAATATATCGCTAAGACTTGGATAGGCATGCATACCTTGGTTTCTCAGGTCAACTATGAAAAGTATAGACCTATATTTAGGTAGATTGAATATGTGGGGGGAATGTATGTTGGTTAACCTTGACTTGGTGAAAGAGTTAATGAATTAAATCTAGTTTTTTAGGTCAAAGAAAGTGGTTTTTTGGGTCCATGTTTTTTGGGTATCCTATGGTATTATTTCCAAGGATTGCATGTAATGAGGCCTATAAAAGGCTTGGTGAACTCCGTTGTAAATGGGACTGGAGGTAAGCGGTGAAGGCTTACTTGGCCAACTTGGTTGGATTTGGTCAAGGTTGTTCAAATGAAAAGTTTTAGGTGGACCAGTGTGTCCAGGTTATATAAGCTGGGCTTGTAGAAAGGATGATGTGTTGGCATGTCAATCAAGTGTTTGAGAATATATGATGAAGGTAGGTTCATATCCATGGAACTTGGAAAGTATTGCAAGGAAGTTGGGATTGAATAGACATGTTCAATAATGCAAAGTTGAAGCAATAGTTATGGACATAAGTGGTTGTGCTAACTGGTAATTTAGTCATCATTGGCTACAAATGATAGGAAGATTCAGGAAGAGGTATGAACATGTCATCTGGTAATTACTCAAATGTGAAATTATTCGGTTGTAATGATTATGTTTTTTTATCATCATTGTAAGTAGGACCCAGATCAAACAGGTAGATCTCTGATATGGTGATGATGTTAAGGGGTGTAGACTGTGGGATCCTACTACCCATAGAAGGATCATGGACAAAGATACAGTGTTTGATGAATTTCCTTTTATAAAATAAAACATAGAAAAATATGAAAGGTTCAAATCATTACTGGTAGAGGAAAGGTGTTTGGAAGGTATTTATTTCCATGAAATTTTCTCACCAGTTGCTAAAAGATTGTTTCTATTCATGTTGTGTTAGCATTGTTTGTGATAGTACAACTAGATGTTAAAATTGTTTTACATGGAGTTTTTTTTTTATAAGGGGATGCAATTAGAACAACCAGAATGGTTAGCTCATAATCGCAACAAAAGATTTGTTTTCAAACTCAAAAATCATTGTATGGCCTGAAGCATGCCAGGAAAACGGTACAAGATGTTTGATTCCTTCATGGTGAGCGAAATTTTACAAGAAGTGAATATAACCATTGTGTTTATGGTATACTCATTATATTGGGGTTATATGTTATGCTTGTTGCAAGCACAAGCACGGTTGAGGTCAACAGGTTGGTTCAGTTGGTTAGGATGTTGTTATGGAGGATCTGGGAGAAACAAAATAAATCTTGGGTGTGGAAATACACAAAGACAGGAAGGATGGTAATCTTGGTTATCACAATAGAAGTATGTGGTGAAGATACTCAGGAAATTCGGTATGAATAATGTGAAACTAGTAAAATCCATTTGGCTTTCAATTGTAAGTTTTCTTTAGGTTTATGTCCTAACTTGTGAAGAAGAAAAGGGTTATATGTCTCGAGTATTATATGATAGTAGGAATTTTGATGATTGTGATGGGAAATGGTCATCATTTCACATGCAGTTGGTGTTGTCAGTAGAATGTTACACATTATTTTCATCACCCCTATGACTGTTAATTATGTAAACCTATCCTTTGTCTTTAGAAGGATCAATGGCCTTAATCCTTGAAGAAGAATGAAGATACTTTTTTCAAGGGAGATGAAATTATACTTTTCCTTTATCAAAAACCTTAGAAAAGGGGATAGTCGCACCTTGCTTAGTGTTAAGGGTGTGAAGATTTAGGATCATCGCAGGTTGCACCACAGCAGCCTGCGATGACATTGCAATTTTCTCAGTGATAATGGTGTGATGATTTTCGTATGAAGGAAAAACAAGAATTTCTCAAAAGTTCTAGAATAGAAGATTCGAGGATGAGGTGGAATTTGATCAGTTTGGATCAAATTTGCGTCCCTGATCTGATGTGATCATCCTAATCTCCTCACCCTATGCTTTTCATCTTATAAAAGTAGAAGAGTTCTCATGGGAAAAGATAGTTGGCTAGATATTTTGGAGTTTTTAGTTGGAAAGTTCTTGAGTTTTGTAGCTTGGAGTTTTTGAAGCTTGTATGTTGGCTTTGAGATTTTCTTTATCAAGATAGATTTTTGATCTCAGAATCTGTGTAGAGGAAGTGTGTGGGAAGCAAGGAACTGTTGGAAGGAACCTGACAACATGACCTTTTATTAAAATTCGGAAATCATGTTGTGAAACAATATATCAGTGAAAGATGGAGATACTCAAAATATCAAACATCTTCATATTATTTAAGAATATAATCATCCAACACCATCTAGTGATGTCATTATGAAAATAAGTATGAGCACATCAATAATCTCTATAAAAATTTGTTCAACAAGTTTATCAATATCAATTAAAACAAGGGGAGTTGCATAACAGCAAGCCCCTTCCTTTTTTTGGAATAAGCAGTCAAAGGCAATAGGAAATAAGGAAAAAAAATTGAAAGCCACCATTGTAGAACACAAGCCATTGTTTCTAAACATATTGTGAGAAATCTTGGATACATCGTTGCTAAATATATTGTGGGAATCTTGGAGCATTTGTCCTCTCTCTTCACATATCTTGTAGAAAGTACTTGAAAATATGATTTCTCAAGATTAATGGCACTTTCTTCTTCAAGAATGATACAAATAGAAACAACATTACTCGATTCCATATTCTCAAAGGGATCAGATTCTGAATCAGACTACCGACACAATACTCGTTCTTTGGATCAAAGGATATATTAAATTTCTTCAAACTCATGATCAGACCAAAGAAAAAATTTAAATTGTTCAAATATCACGATATATGGACACAACATGTTAATGGCCCAAACCATTCACCAAACCATTCATCTATAATTATTTACTTGGCACGTTGGTGTTAAGTTTATCATGAGATGAATTCTTGGTATGTTGTTCTCAAGAAAAAATTAGGTAGGCTTGGATCCAATGCAAACAAATAATGCAATGCCTTTGACAAAATCTGGTAGGGTTGGATCCAACAGAAACAGATAGTGCAATTCCCATATATTTATATCAAGGATTGAATAATACGATTTTTACTAACAACCCTCATCATGACAAAAATGAAGAAAACCCATAAAAACACATTCCGTAAAATCCTCCAAACGTGTATGGGATGTTGATAAGAGTAACGTAAATGCCGCCCAAGCTTTAAAAAATAAAAAAAAGTGGAAAATTGAAAAAAATATATATTTATATATCCTAGCCAACCTCATCAAAAAGATCATATTTCAAAAGATCACTATTTACATTTCAAGAGATGAATTCATGTTTGTTACCTCCTTAAGTGTGCATACCAATGAAAGAAGCACACCAAAGCACTTAGTAGAAACTGAACATAGTGGGGTAAAGGATTACTTGGGGTTTTGCATGTAAGTGAAGTATCATAGCCTAATGAAATGTAATTCACATTCCAGTCTACTCCTTTCATATCATTAAGTTGGCTATCATAACACAAGCCAGGTTCCACTAAATTATGTTGTATCACTAAGTTGGCTCTCCTCTTTGGCTATCCTAGACTTTGAACTTTAAGAACAATTTACAGATGCATTTTCAAAACTGGTTGATTGCACAAAGATGTAGAGGCAGGGGGGAAATCACAATAGGAATGTATTATCCAAGACTTGGCACCATAGGAGTGATTGAACAAGTGTCTAATAGTAGGAGTTAGCAGTCACTATATAAGTCTACAATTATTTTAGAATGAATATAGAATGGTGTTGAGTTCCATAAACCTAGACTTATATATTTGAGTGAGTTACTTTCGCTTGATGGGCGTAGCATAAGACTATACTACATATCACCCCTTACACCTGATTTACCTCACTAGAAAAGAGATGATGAGAACTCTACCAACTCATTAGTCACATAAGTCTAGTCTTCGCTTATGCTTTGGTCTCCCAATTAATCCAAGGAACTTACCTCCCCACTGAGATAATTGTTACATCCATCTCAATTTACATTCTAACAATATGTACAACTTGCACTAATTCAAGTTTTCATGTATGTCTTCAACTCTCCATTTTTTAAGTTTGTAGCTACAAATTGCTTAATGTCATGCTTTGGTTTTGAATTCTTAATAGATAATTCAAAAATAAATCATTAACATACATTAAAATGGAATATAGAAAAATGACATTGAAGGTCCTTAAGGTAATTTGGTCTGGTTGGATTATAGTTGAGGCAACTATTCTCTTTCGAATATCAAAACAAATGTATATTTATATATATTTATGTATTAACCTCTTGCAGTGAATTTTCTTGTGTTAATGAATTGGAGATTATATATAGATGTCACTAACCATTATTTCAATGTGCACAAAATGGTGTTTAAATCAACCATGGAGGGTTATGGAAGAAGATAAAAATATCCAACTATGCTAGGCACTATCCTGGTTCAGATGTCATAGGTTGCATTTAGATGTCAAATGTTATGAACATCCTCTAGTCAATAAGGTTTTTCCCCCATGTACTACTTCCCAACGCTCAAGGTTTCATTTTTGCACCGCTTTTTGTCGTTAAATCAAAGTTGCAAGATCTCTTATTTCTTCTTTAATTCAATAATGGAAAAAATGGAGCCTACGAGCCTGTAACTGGAACAATTATGCATGTGAAGCCTATTATCGAATGGATAGGCTTGGTAAATTAAAGTTGAATGCCTTTAAAGTAAACAAAGTTTTCAATAGAGGGGAAGACAAGGATTTCACATGAAAAGAAGGAATTTCCACAACCAAATTGGTTCTCATGGCCAAATTGGTTTGTGAAAACAAGATAAATTCTAATAGAGGCAGGTAGTTACAAGAGGATCATCTTAGAAAATTTTTGGAACAACGAGTTAACAAAGAGGAGTAGTTCCAAGAGGAGCATCTTGGGAAAATTTTGGGAAACAAGTTAAATTCTATCAGAGGTGAGTTAAATTCCTCATAGAGTAGAGGAGAGTTATGGGAAGAGGACTGCATCTTGGAAAAAAATTGTGAAAACCTGTTAAATTCTAGCATATGCTAGTTTTTCCAATTAAATTCTAGTAGAGGAGAGTCATGGGAAGAGGAGCATCCTAGAAAAAGTAACTAGGATAGAAAAGGGCATGCTTCCAATTGCAGATGATGGGCTTCTATTTTTTTATTTTCCCTCTCACTAAATAATAGTGCGAAGGATCTTGCATGCAAACTACAGTAGATGGAAGACACAACTACGTAGGTTCCCATCTTGCATGCATACTACATTTGGAAAATAAATGTGGTTGTACACTGCAACAACATTAATCGACTAATCAACCTTCAAATAATGCATAAGAAAATATGTGTCTTAACCCAAGATCTTGTTGAAAAATTGTAGCTTGAAACATAAGAAAGAACTTTGATAAAGTGAAATTTCCTAGAAAAGAGGCCAAATAAGACCACAAACCATATGATTGGGCAAAACAATTAACTCAAACCATTTGATTTGAAAGACAAAATATGCAAAGATGAAAACTTAGGTTAAGCACTATGATTTGTGTGCCCAATTATTGAAAAATTTAAAGACTGTTAACAATAGTCCCTGCTACCTTAAAGCAGGGACTAATAATTCCAAGCACATCAATAATATCTATCACAATCTATTCAAAAAGTTTGTCCTTTTCCATTTGAATGAAATTGCTTATAATACCAAAAACTTTTAAAACACACTAGGTAGGAAATATAACTCATCAAATAACATTTTTATTAGCTTAGAATACCAGAAACCTTTAAAACACTCTAGGTAGGAAATAAAACAGAGTCATCAAATAACATTTTTATTTATATGCAAAATTCATAGAATTCATATTCTAATTTAAATATCGATAAAACATGAGATTTAAAAAATAAAAAATAAACATATGATAACATTGATATTAGAATATATGCATATACATTTAGCTTGCACTTATATACAGTAATTAGAAAATATTATAACGTTATGATAAAAAGATTATTGCATTTGTATTAAATGAAGGGTGTTGGAAACATGCCAACGAATTTTCCATGCGGTCACATGCACATGCAT
>CBVK0102594608.1:0-11070 GCA_900067695.1 Picea abies
CGAAATATTTTCCCACTCCAGGTTTTATTACTCCTCCTCCTGTTAGAGTTTCTGATTTTGTAGAAAGGGAACCTTATTTTCCCCCAAGCCCTGTGGACTTTTCTCCAAATCCTCTGCTGTTTCTCTTTCCTTCTATAAGCTCAGTTCCAGTCTCCCTTGTTCGAACCCCTTCCTCTCCTAGTTCTCCTCCACCTATCATCCCCATGGCAGGTGCCAATCCCCCTAGAAAAATAATGGATGCTATAGTGGTTGCCAGATATGCCCCTCTAGTCCTACCACAACCAATGAATGCTCTCCCTGCTGGAGATTACCTAAAGTATATGCCCAAATTCATAGGAGAAGAAGACATAACTGTTGAAGAGCACCTTTCCGCCTTATACAGTTATGCAGACACTCTAAACATCGAAAATGAGGATGTCTAGATGAGAGTCTTTGTACAAAGCCTTGATGGTGAGGCTAGGAAATGGTTTAAAGGATTGACCCCTGGATCCATTACTGGGATTGAGGCCCTAGATGATGTTTTCTTGAGGCAATGAGGGGATAAAAAAGACTTTATGTACTATATCATAGAGTTTAGGTCCCTAAAGAGGAAGGAGGGAGAATCTGTCTCTGACTTCTCCAAAAGATTCAACAAAATGTACAATAAGATCCCTGCTGAGATAAAGCCTACAAAAGCCTCTGTCAAAATCACTTATGATAGTGCTTTTGACCCCAATTTCTGCTTCCTGTTGAGAGAAATAAGAGCTACTTTCCTAGCTCATATGCAAGATGCAACCTTGGAGGTAGAATCCAATGTGTTAGCATTTGACAGACTAAGGAATAAAGACGATAGAGACAGAGGAAGGGGAAGAGTCGAAGCCTCAACCTCTGGTTCTTCTCCATATCACCCTCAATTAGATGAATTGACCAAGATGGTGAAGTCCCTGTATGCAGAAATGGAGAAGATGAAATTCAAAGGGAAGTAGGGTTATAAGAATGCCCCAAATGTTGATAAAAGAGGCAATTTCAGAAGACAAATTAATGCTCCTAAGATTCTCCCAAGAGATCCCAGAAATAGATATAGGGATGATCGGAAAATCTAAACCCCTCTCCAAAATAGCCTTGTTGCTAATGAAGAAGGGGAGGAAGAAGAGCTTGATCCTGAAATCCATTGTCTCAGAGACACCTCCCCATTTCCCCATTTGACTCAATCTGCATACGAGGAGTATCTCTTAGATAACCAAATAAATGAGCTAAGTAAGGGGGAGAAGGCCAATAGTAATCCCAATAAATATAACCTCAGGTCAAAGAAGAAAGAAGGGAGGTCTGACATTCCTGATCAGCCTTCTAGAGCAGATAAACCTGCCAAAGATGTAGCGAACAACAACAAAGAAAAGAAAACTCAAAATCCCTTGCCAATAGCTAAAGACCCTTCCTCAGAGGTGAGAGAAATTCTGAAGCCCCATTCCTCCTTTAGCTTCGAGCATGAAATCCAAAATATTAGAATCCATGTGCCCCTTTCAGAGCTATTCAAGAATGAAGATTTCAAAAAATCCCTCTCTAAGCTATTGCATTCTAAGCCATCTTGCCATTCCACAGACTCAGTAAATATTCAAGATGAAAAGCCAACAATCATATTAGGTCCTATGGTAGAAGATATAGATGATTCATCACCTCCCTTCTATACATGGCTGAACATACATGACAAGGTGCTGCATAAATGTTTAATGGACTTCGAGGCATCTCATAATCCCATGCCCAAAACTGTCATGGAATAACTCGGATTAGAAATCACAAAATATTATCATGATTTGTATTCTTGTGATTCTAGGAGAGTGCAATGTCTTGGGGTCATCAAAGATCTAGTCATGACCTTGTTTCAACTACCCATGAAAAGTGTGGTCATGGATATCATGGTGGCTGATGTTCCTCCCAAGTTTGGCATGCTATTGTCAAGATCTTGGATTAAAAGACTTGGGGGAACCTTGCAAATGGACCTCACATATGCTAACATTCCAGTCTTTGGATGGGAGAATAGAAGAGTGTACACAGAGGCTCAATTGGCCTACATTATCAGTGATGAAGTAGACCCCACCAATCATCCTATCTTTTCCCTTGATACTGATTTTGGATCTAGCTTATTACAGCTCATTGATGCCCCTGAACCTCCCCTTGAGATCATAAATCCCATTACCCTCTATGGATATTCTCCTCCGATTACCTCTGTTTGGAAAATTTTCTTTGATGGAGATTCTTCTAGAGAAGGTGCTGGTGTTGGAGTGGTCCTTGTTTCCACTTCTCAAGAGACTATATCTCTATCCTATAAGCTAGAATTTGAAGCTACCAATAACGTGGCAGAGTACAAAGTTATTGTTATAGGTTTGAGGTCGGCAAAAGACATGGGGATTGAAGATATATCAGTGTTTGGAGATGTTGAACTAATTGTTCATCAGGTCAAAAATGTTTATCAAACCAGGTACCCTAGGCTAAAGACTTACAGGAATGAGGTTTGGGACCTTATTGACAATTTCTTCTCAGCTTTCAACATTTCATTTATTCCAAGAGAGGAAAATACTATGGCTGATTCTTTGGCCGTCTCAGCGAGCTAGTTCAGGATCCCACTGCCACCTAAGCTCAGGTATGATGTTGAGATTAGATATAGGCCTTCTGTACTTGACAATATCAAGCATTGGAAGGTGTTCGAGGATGATCTTGAAATCAAAATATTTCTTGAGTTGGTTGATGATTTCTCTACATTACATATTGATCAGGATCATGATTCTGAAGGTGATCCTCCCCCTAAAGTATTTTTGAATAAAATTGCTAATCACCATATTGTTTAGCTGCCTAACAATCATATTACGAAGGGACTAGTTCCATTAGATAGATTTTTCGATGGGAACAATGTGGCAGTAAAGTTTAAAGGTCCAACAGAGGATGTTGATGTAGCTGAGTGCAATATTGGTATAGAGGAGGATCCAAATTTCATCAAGTTATCAAGCATCCTGTCAAGGGAGCATAGAGCTGAGTATGATAAGCTATTAAAATAATTTTTTGATGTGTTTTCCTGGACCTATGAATACCTCATGACATACGACTCAATCGTCATCGAACATAATATCCCATTGAGATAGGAGGCCAAACCATTTAGGAAGAAATTAAGACCAATAAATCCTATGCTATTGCCTATTATGGAAAAGGAGGTAAAGAATCCATTGGATGCCCAAATAATTGTCCCTTTGAGATATTTTGAGTGGGTAGCCAACCTGTTCCTAGTGAGAAAGAAGAGTGGAGAAATCAGACTCTATGTCGATTTTAGAAATCTGAACAGGAACTCTAAGAAGGACAATTATCCGCTGCCTAAGATGGAACACATATTGCAGAGGGTGACTGGTGCATCTAAGATTTCCATGCTTGAACGATTTTCTGGCTACAATCAGATCTCTTTCCTCCCTGAAGACAGGGAAAAGACAACCTTCACCACTCCTTGGGGCACATTCATGTATGCCAAAATTCCCTTTGGATTGATGAACGCAGGGGCAACCTTCTAGCGAGCCATGGACATCACCTTCGTTGGAGAAAGAGATAAATTTGTGGTCATTTATCTGGATGACATAACGATGTTCTCCAAATATGATAAAGAACACTGCTGTCATCTAAAGAAATTTTCCTTGAAATGCAAAAGGTTTGGTCTCTCCCTAAATCCTAAGAAGTTTGTATTTTCCATGCAAGAGGGAAAATTTTTGGGGCACATTGTATCAGCTGAGAGGGTCAGGATTGATCCAAGCAGGGTAGAAGCTATTCAAGCCTTATCACTTCCCATATCTAAGAAAGAAGTTCAATCATTCTTGGGCAAAATCAATTTTCTGAGAAGGTTTGTTTCAAATTTTTCTGAATTGGTGAAGCATATCACAATCATGCTCAGGAAGGGGAAAAAAGTAAGATGGATTGCTAAGCCCATAGAATCGTTCAACCAAATAAAGAAGGCAATGATTGAAGCACCTGTGCTTATCAGTCTTGATTATTCCAAGTTTTTTTTGATCTTTTCCTTTGCTTCTTTTGATACAATGGCAACTGTTTTATTATAGAAAAATGCTGAAGGGTTGGAGCATCCAATTTCCTTTTTCAGTAAAGCGCTAAGGGATGCCGAGGTAAAATATGATATCATGGAGAAACAAGCCTATGCCTTGGTGAAATCTCTCAAAGATTTCAGAGTCTATGTTCTGCATTCAAAAATCATTGCATATGTTCCTTCAGCTTTTGTGAAGGACATTCTATGATATCATGGAGAAACAAGCCTATGCCTTGGTGAAATCTCTCAAAGATTTCAGAGTCTATGTTCTGCATTCAAAAATCATTGCATATGTTCCTTCAGCTTTTGTGAAGGACATTCCCATCTAGCCTGACATAGAAGGAAGAAGGAGCAAGTGGATTACCAAAATTCTTGAATTTGATCTAGAGATAAAACCCACCAAACTAATTAAAAGACAAGGTTTAGCCAAGTTGTTGGCTGAATCTAATTATAAATCTCCGAGGGTTAATTTCATCAACACTTGCTCATAAGATCAGCAGGTTGAGTTGTATGATAGCAGTCCTTAGGACACCCCTCCATTGGCAGAATGCGCCTGGTATAAAAAATTTATATATTTTCTGCAAGAGTTAAGACCCCCTGATGGTGTGGGAAGAAGCAAGGCAAGATCTTTAAAGCTCAAAGTAGTTAGATATTGCCTTATTGACTAGGTCTCATATTGGAAGGACCCTCTAGGAGTGCTCTTAATATGTTTAGACCCACATGAGGCCCAAAGGATTATGTTTGATTTCCATGATAGCCTGTGTGGGGGACATCATTTCTAGAAAATTACAGCCTACAAAATTCTCAGGGCTGGGTATTACTGGCCTACTCTATTCACTGATGTCTGTGCAAAAATCAGGGCTTGTATCAAATGTTAGAAATTCTTTGCGAAACAACAACTCAAGTATCTACCATTGAATCCATTAGTAGCTTCAGGTCCCTTTCAGCAGTGGGGCCTAGAATTTATTGGGGAGATTCATCCTCCTTCAAGTGGCTAGCACAGGTGGATCTTAACTGCAACAAATTATTTTACCAAGTGGATAGAATCTATCCCCACAATGAATGTTTCTCATAAAGTAATCATTGGTTTTCTTGAAGATATTATGCCAAGGTTTGGTTGTCCAAACAGAATCATCATTGATAATGCTGCATCCTTTGTCCAAACAGAATCATCATTGATAATGCTGCATCCTTCAAGGCTAAACCATTGATCAAGTTTTGTGAACAGTTTGGAATTGCATTGATTCACTCTACCCCCTACTATCCCCAAGGCAATGGATTGGCATAGTCCTCTAACAAAAGTCTTATAAAGATCATCAAAAGAATGTTAGATGAAAAAAAGAAAGCATGGGATTCAAAGCTCAAATTTTTTCTGTGGGATGATAGAGTAGCAACGAAGAGGTCTCTGGGTCTTTCCCCTTTTTAGCTTGTGTATGGGACATAATTAATTTTTCCTTTTCAACTTGCCCTGCCTATAGTGAAATTCTTCTAAGACTTCCAAGAAGAGCCTGATGACATGATCATGAGAATACATCAGCTGGTAGAAGTATAGTAGACTAGAGAATAGGTGATGGAAAAAGTTCATGATCATCAACAGAAAATCAAGAAGGCCTTTGACAAGAAAAGTAGTAAAGAAGATTTCCAACTGGGAGATCTAGTACTCAAATGGGATGCTCCCAGAAAAGGCAAGAGAAAGCATGGATAATTTGAATCCCTTTGGATCGACCCCTTCAAAATATATGAGAAGTTTCCAAATAACACTTATCGATTGCAGAATTTGGAGGGGGATGAAGTTTTTGGTGGCCCTGTAAATGGTCACTTTCCAAATAACACTTATCGATTGCAGAATTTGGAGGGGGATGAAGTTTTTGGTGGCCCTGTAAATGGTCACTTCCTGAAAATGTTTTTTGTTTAAAGCCGCTATCGACATCCCACCATTGTAAATACCGTTCCTATTTTATGTTGGTTTTGTTTTAATAGGAGACTCCATAACCCAAAGCAAAGGCACTATAGCTGCGCATTCTTGGCATCTCACAGGGAGCATGCCATCCCCTATGGAGCCAATGTTAGCGCATAAACTTGTCAAAGTCTTGGGAGTTGTGGTTTCTACCTAAGTATGTAATTTTGCTTGCTTTTCCTCCTTTTGCAGACCCGGTTGTGAGTTTTCCTCTCGTCTTGTAGTTGTCTACTGTTTGTTTTCACTCGGTTGATAGACCCATTTTTCCTTAGCAGCTCGCATGAGAAATATTGGCCATAAGCCTTCCTGTTTTCCTTAAGGTTGATCACTTCTCTCGTTACCTCTATTGCCAATCCTTTGTTTCCCGATCCCTCAGCTAGTCATCCAAGTAATCGTTCACAGGCCACATTCATGAGCACCAAGTGCCACACTTGAAGCATTTTGATGTGGACATGAATCAAGCGAGCGAGCAAGATTAGCTTTCAACGATGGAGATCCTTCAATCAGATCAGATCTACGACCATTGAGTGATCAAGACCATATAGTTGCACGAAGTATAGCATCAACCAGAGGTCCGAAATTGCGAGGCCATATTAGTCATTGATCCTGAGGGACACGTGGTGTAGGATCAACATTTCTCCGACTCACAGAATGGAGCAGCCAAAGGGCAGATTCACGAGGACTCGTGAAACACAAAGTTGCGATTTAATCTAGGTCGTCCATTTCAGAAGGACACATGGCACAGGATCTAAACCACATAAAAGGTCTTTTCAGGAAGGTTGATGTGAGAAGTGCCGATGGTCCGAGGTCCCGAAATACTGGTATGATTTGGGCCGTTCGATGTAAAAAGACGCGTGTTTCTCGATCTGGGCGATCACGATTTCACGACTCAAAGTTTCTAATGTAGAGCACATCGTGAACTCACGAAATGCGAAATCGCGACGCGGCTGAGAGTTATGCCAACAATCACATCTCAGGGGCATATGGAAAGTTGGTCCAAATAAAGGTAGGCACCTGATTAAGCGGTGGGTGGCCGAAGTTGTTCGAGGCAGATCCGACCATTGATCTAGATGGGCCATTCCTTAGGAATGAGCATCAGGATAATTGAGTGAAAACTCATGAAATGAAAAATCATGAGGTTTCGTATGGATAAGAACGGGGTCATGGTCCATGGTCGTGTGGGGAAAAGGAAAAGGGAGCTACACAGAAGATTACAGTGCTCGAGTTGGTCACAAAGAAGGATCTGCGTGGTCTCGAGGCTCCATAATTGACTAAAAGGAATTATGAGTTCCCCCGGAGCATTCATGGGTGTCAGGCTTCGCTCTGATCCCAATAAAAGTAGTTAATGAAATTGGGGAAGGTGGTTGAAACCTTGTTTCACCACATAAATGGAAGTCATGTGGGGCAAAGGAAAGGGAGTTGCGCAGAAGATCACAATGCTTGAGTTCATCACAAAGAAGGATTTTCGTGGTCTCAAGGCTCTAGAATTGACTAAAAGGAATTATGAGTTCGCCTGGAGCATTCATGTGTGTCAGGCTTCACCCTGATTCCAATAAAAGAAGTTAATGAAATTGGGGAAGGTGGTTGAAACCTTGTTTCACCACATAAATGGAAAGCATGGAAAATCTGGTCGTGGGGGGTAGACTGTCAGACCGAAAGTCCACTATTATGGATTTTCTTGTGAAGCCCATATCGATCTGATTTTGTGTATGATAGAAGAATGCAAGTGTAGCCTGATAGAAGAAGAAGCAAACGCCAAGCCTTCAATGCAATGAACAGAGTGTGCTTCTGAAGGGAGCAAGTTGCTTTGAGTATAAATACTTAGTTTTGATGTTTTGTTATGGTCTATGGTAGAGAAAATCTCCCGTATTGTAAAGTTTTAATGAAGCTTCTGGTTTTCTAGCTATGTATATGTATTTGAGACTTCTTGCTTAATGATAGTTAGCTCTCTTACTCCATCTTGTTTCCCTCTGATGCTGAAAGAGTTCATGGTTGAATGATTCACTTGAATTATTGTGGCTGTATTATGATGAATGTTTGATTGTAATGCTATTATAATTTCTTTCAGTTTCTCTGAGATTTGAATTTCAAGAAGATCTTGTGTTTAAGTCTTTCCTCTTTGGGCCACTGGAAAACCTGATGTCCACGACAGACCTCTACATCCTTCTCATCGAAGTCTTCCTCCTACTCATCCTTACTACAACCTACTGACTGAAGTTAAACTGATACCTCACCTTCTTGTGCATATCAGTCCAGTTTTCTAAGTTAAAATGATATTTTCTTGAGACTGCGCCCATTTGACCATTTTATAACCAACCCATGACATAAAATTTTGATGGGTATTGGGATTACCTCTGCTGCAATCCAAAGGTGACTTCCGGTGCTAAAATATGTATTCTTGGTGTATAAAAACAAGTTTGCAAACATTTATGTGCAATAATTAAACATTATCAAAATAAGTCAATTCAAATATTAATTTCCTATCTCAAGTGGAATATCAGTCAATAATGACACCTTGAATGATTATCCACATCCAATGGATTTACTAGCCTATCTACATCATCCCTGCAATGATTTAACGACAATTCATACTAACTTCAACTCACACGTTAGGATCAGTCTGTTGAATGAGACTTCAAAATAATTCACACAATACGTTTAAAATACATATTTAAGTTATGTTTCTTTCAAATACAATCTTGATGAACCATGCCATGGGTGTCTACTTCAGACCATATAGAACCTTCTTTAGTCTACAGACCAGATGCTCCTTCCATGAAACCTGAAAACCCTATGGTTGATACATGTAGACCTCCACCTGCAAATCTCCATTGAGGAAGAAACTCTTCACATCCATATGATGGACCTTCCAACAAAACTATGCTGCCATGGATAGAACAAGTAGGATGGTGCTTATCTTTACCATAGGAACAAAGGTATCCTCATGATAGTCAATATTTTCTCACTGAGAGAACCCTTTTGCAACCAATCCTGCTTTGTACTTGTCAAGTGTACCATGTACCTTGTACTTGACCTTGTACACCCATTTGTAACCAATGGGTTTCTTCCTTGGTGGAAGAGCCATGAGGTCCCAAGTTTGATTTTTAATCAAAATCTCATGTTCGGTTGCCATGGCCTTTTCCCATTTAGGTATCCCTTTTGCTTCCTCAAACATTTATGGCTCATAGAATTCCTAATCATTGGCCATTAGCGAAAAGTTGGCCATGTTTGGCTTATGTTTTCTCTTTCCTCTCAATGATCATGCCTCGATCATTTCACCTATACGGATATCTCCAATGGTGTTGTGCCACCACTTGGGTATATTATTGAGATTATCCTTATCTCCACTTGTATATATGTCATTTAAATGTTGATTCAGGCTATTTGCATCAGAAATTACCGGCCTAAAAGAATCCTCATGCTCAGATCCCCCCCCCTTTAGGTGGAGCTACTTGAAGCTTGACACGTGAATCCTTAACCGCCATTGGTTTCTTGATAATTATGAATTCGGGAGAAGTATGGAAAATTCCAACTTCCTCATCAACAACAACATCTCTGTTAATAACCGAATATCAAAATAACATAAAAGAACCTCAGAATAAGTACTCAAGCCTTGAAAAAGAGAGAATTTTAGATAATAAGACTCTTCGAGGGGGCAACCTCCTTATACACCACAAAAATATCCAAATACATGATGATTCGAAATGAAATGGTCTCCTTGGTATATATAGTAGACTAGAAGGTACGATTACAACTAATGGACCTAATCCGACATAAATAAAATAACATTACTAATGTATATGACCCAATTAAGGGGTAATGTGCCACTATTTATGGATTAACATGCCCCTCCCCTTCATACAAGTGTTGTCTACAATGCTTGATTAATTCTGGATGCTTCTATATAAAGGACTCATTTTCCCAAGTGGAATCTTGAGCAGGTAGTTTCCTCCACTTAATGAGATACTCTGAAATGGATCTATTCCTCACTTGGCGAACTTTCGTGTCAGTGATAAATTCAGGATACAATATGATTTTTCCTTCCTTGTTAAGTTCTGGAAATATAGTTTGAACTGTGATCTTGTCACCTATAACCTTCTTTAAACATGAAACATGGAAAACTGGGTGTACTCACGAAAATGTCGACAACTCCAATTTGTATGCCATAGTACCATTCTTTTGCAACACCTTATAAGGGCCATAGTACTTTGGTGATAATTTATTATCCTTCTTAGCTTGCTTAAGGGACATATGTTTGTATGGTTGTAGTATTATAAATACCCAATCCCCTACTTCAAAACTTCTTTCTATGGTTGTAGTATTATAAATACCCAATCCCCTACTTCAAAACTTCTTTCCTTATGATGCTGATCTGCTTGTTGTTTCATGGAATTCTGTGCGATGGTCAGGTTGTCCTTTAAGATTTGGAGAACTTGTTGTTGATGCTTGATGTGATATTCCACTGTTTGAACCTTAGAATTTTATTTTAGAGAAGAAGTGATGGAAGGTGGGTGGTATCCATAGAGTGCTATAAATGGTGTCATTTTTGTTGCAGTATGAAAGGAAGTGTTATACCACCATTTTTCCAAGGGTAACCATTTGAACCATTGTGTTTGTTTATCATAGACAAAGCAATGAAGGTATCCTTCCAGACATTTGTTCACTATCTCGGTTTGTCCATCAGATTGAGGATGATAAGATGATCTATGAGCCAATTGAGTACCCAAACAAGAAAATAATTCTATCCAAAAAAGTCCAGTGAAGATGGGATCTATGGCACTTACAATAATATTTGGGCTTCCATGTAGATTTTGAACTATCTCCATGAATGTGGTGGAAACTGTACTGGATTTGAAAGGATGAGAGAGTGCAAAAAAGTGTGCATATTTGGTCAGTCTATCAAATACATATACTGGCATATGGCATATTCGGTAACCTTGTGATGAAATCCATGGAAACCTCCTCCCAATGCTGACTTGGGATGGTTAATGGTTGTAAAAGACATGGGGTATTAATTGTTTCCACCTTATTTTTTTGGAAAGCCAAACATTCTGCCACAAAC
>CBVK0102594614.1:0-12640 GCA_900067695.1 Picea abies
CCCTGGAAATAAAAGAGAAACCTCAAGTTGGAAAAGGAGAAATATCAGGAAATTTTGCCAAAAAAGTGCCAAGTTATGTAGAAGAAACTGATGATGACGACAGATAGATAATGGCTCAAGACTTAGAATATTTTGATAATATGCGAGGGACCCTCATGGCTGTCCAACCAATCGGTGTAGATGATCATACCTACTTGATTTTGAAGTGTTGTCTTAGATAGTAGGTCCACTTCCCTATTGAACTCACGAGAAGTATGTGAGAAGATAAGATTCTTGAAATGGCGTTTTAGAGTTTTGATTTGATCCATCCAAGCCAAGAGGGTGATCAAATGAATCTTGCCACTATGAATGAGACAATCTATAATAAATTTTGAGTCGTCAATCAGTTGAAGGTGATCAATATTAAGCCTCATGGCCAAGTGAAGTGTTGCCCAAGAACCCAACAATTCTTCCCTTGTGTTGTTGCCCGAGCCACAACTGAAGGTCCACTTGGAATGAGAGTTTTTAGTCAGTCTAATCAAACCCCCTGCACCACTCAAAGCTCCGATGTGTTGGGAAACACCATCGAACCACCCCAAAGAAATATTCTCAGCAATGGAGGGATTTATCATAATTTTTGTTTTCCCTTTGAAAGGATAGATTTCTTTCCAAATCTGATATAGGCCAAGAGCTCTATAGACAATTGAATGGATAGAAGGAGATATATTATCAAAGATCAAGTTGTTTTTAACCATCTAAATGTGCCAGATAACCAAAGGGGGTAAAAGTTTGTAAGAGCACTTGCTGGAAGTCTAGTGGGTAAAAATATCAGAGATGAATGTCCCATTCTAGGCAGAGGTGAGGTGATAGTCCTGTGCAATTATGCTCCAGACTTTTCATGTGAATTTGCAATGTATAAATATATGTATCAAAGTTTCTGCTGCCTTATAACATAACTGGCATATATTGGGGATGATCCATCCTTTCTTAAGTAAATTGTCCCAAGTAGAGATTTTGTTTTTGTCAATTATCCAAATGAAGAACTTTACCTTTAAAGGAATTTTCCAATTCCATAGGTGTTTGCGCCAACCATAAGTGTTGGAAATATTTGCAGTTTTGATAATTGCTGAGTAAATATTTCAGACTGATATGCGACCTAAGAAGTCTTCGCCTGCCCACAGGAGCTAGTCTACACCGTTTTGTAGGTAGATACCTGTTCTGGAGAGATTCTGATAGAGTCGGTCCCACTCCTCTATTAGAACGTGAAGAAACTCCAATACATCACTCAAAATCCAGCCCAGAGTCAGATTCCCTAGATCGCTGTGTATTGATGCTTGAAATAAATAATGAATATTTTTGGAGTGAAAATGTGTGATGAGAGGTGGTGACAGGAAGGAGGATGAGCCAATGCCAAGAATGCGATCCATGCTGATCTTGTTGGAGTGGCCGAAGCCAAGCATTGAGCTGATCCAAGATTTGATCCACTGTGCAGATTTGTTCAGGTTCCTCCATGTCTGAGACACTGCTCGGGGGTAATGAGGAGATGAATAGAGCCATGTCGCAACTAAGATAGAAGGCAGATATTTATCTTTGATAACTGATCTCCATATTCCAGTAGAGGTTAATGCACGCTAGAGTGAGTTGGCTTCCAGAGCATAGTTGAATTTGAAAATATTTCTAATTCCCCAACCCCCTTCTTTTTTGGCAATGCTAAAACTTCCCAATTGCAAAGATGTAGATTGCATTTTTCTTTACATCCCAACCATAGAAAATTATAAGTAATATCTTTGAGTTTATCCAAGACCAGTGGGGGAATGGATGCCAATGCCATCCAGTACACCGACTATCCTTCAAGAGTGGATTTAATAAGAGTATATCTACCTCCAATAGTTAGCCACCTGTTACACCGGTTGTTGATTTTTTTACCCACCTTTGTTAGCAACCAGTCCTAGTCTGATGCCTTATGGTGTTCTGCTTTTATAAAATAGCCAAGGTAATGTATACCATGTGAAAGATGCAAGAAATTGTGAGGGAAAATGACCAAAAGAAGATCTAGATCCTGATCATGAATATTGGCATAATGGAACGTCGACTTGGTCCAATTGATTTGTAAGCCAGTAGCGGAGAAGATTTTTTTTAAGATTCCATCTATTTATTTCCACTCTAATTTCCACTCTATCGGAATGTCATTTGTCATTATAAGGACATCATCAACAAAGAGGAGGTGAAGGATTTTGACCATCCTTGGAGACTTTGATCCCCGTGATTTTTTCTTTTGCCTGGATTTTTTTGAGAAGGAGACTTGAGCCTTCCATAGCCAAGATGAAGAGGAGCGGTGAAAGAGGGAAGCCCTGTCGCAAGCCTCTGCCACTATGAAAGAAGGATGATGGTTCACCATTAATCAACACTACAAATGATGCATTTGTGACACATCTCATGATCCAAGATGTCATAGAGTGGTTGAACGACAACTGTGTTAAAATAAGTCTAAGATAATCGCAGTTAATGCAATCAAAGACTTTTTTTAGGTCTATCTTGAGGATAAGGGTGCAAGATTTTTTGTGGTGTATACTATGAAAGCATTCTTGAGTAGTGCCAATGGAATCAAGGATTTTTCATCCCTTTTAAAATCCCAGCTATTCTCTGGACAAGAATCACGTGAGGATGGGTTTGATTCGATTAGCAATAATTTTAGATATGAGCTTATAGAAAAGGTTGCAAAGAGATATCAACCTATAATCACCAAAGGTGGTTGGATGATTTACTTTCAGGATAAGAGTCAAGAAGGTGGAGTTTAGAGCACTAGATATCCTACCATGAAGTCTAGAGTCTTCCACTAGTTCCAGAAGCTCAGGCCCCACCAAATCGAAAAAATGGAGTTAAAACTCAATAGTCCAACCATCTGGGCCTGGGATTTTGTCCTTTGAAAAGGATTTGAGAGCAAATTGAACCTCTTGTAATGTACAACTCCTATCCAATAGTGTGTTGTCCTCAGATGTGATAGAACGAGGATAGTGTTGTGCCAATGAAACTTGGATTTGAAGGTGTACCTGTGTTCTTGCCTCATAAAAAGATTTAAAATAATCGGTGGCTACTAATTTAATTTCTTGTTGTCCACTGTGATTTATACCTATTTCATCTATGATATCCCAAATGTGTTTTTTGTTCTTGGAGGAGCTAGCAAAAGAATGAAAAAATTTGGTATTGAGATCTCCACATTTGATCCAATTTACTCTGCTTCTTTTTCTCTAGAGAGATTCGTCTGCCAGAAGAATCGTATTTCTGTCTGCTTCAAGTCGTTTAAATATATGGATTATGTCCCCTGCAAGTCTAGTTAATAGGTCATAGTGATGTAGCGTAAATATCTTGTGTTCCATCTCTTGTAGCTTCTGTAGGGTGCGATTGTTGTGCTGCATGACCCATATTTTAATACATGTTTTTAAATGTTTCATTTTTGAAATGAACTGTTGTTGAATACCCATACCCATACCATGATGGAAATGTGGATCAAACCACACATCATCTACAATACCAGTGAAATCAGGTTCTAAAATCCAACACAAGTTGAGTTTAAAAGGATAGGTAATCTGCTTCAGATGAGGGCCAAATTGTAATATGATCAGTGTGTGATCAGATAGGTATGTTGAGTCAACCCAAGTTTAGATTCTATCCACTATAGTATCTAGGATATATGAAATGTATAAACGATCAAGTCGTTTGGAGATGGAGTCCATTCCCAATCTGTTGTTACGCAAAGTTGGGGTCAATACCGCCGGAGGGAAGTCGACCAATCCATGTGAATGGAAGAGAGAGATGAAGAAAACAACCAACGGATATTTTTTGGTAGATGTTCCCCAAATTTCACCTGTGATTATGGTGAAGTTCAAGTCCCCAACTATGACTAAATTATGGAGATCAAGAAGACCACGTGATTCCACCAGTTCCCATTTTTTTTTTTCTGTTTTGACAGAATCCATAAATATTAAGAAAGTTGATGAGTTATTTATTCCATCGGTAGGTTCCAGTGAGTAAAATTCCACCACTGCTCATATATGGATGTAAATCGAACTTAGAAGGGTCCTAGGAGGAAGATAAACCCCCTGAATTTCCAAGTGATTTTACAGAGCAAGTGAACCAGTCAGGAGGAAACTTAGACAGAAAAGATATGTCTTTCTGTCCATCAACCAATGTTTCCTGAAGAAAGATAATGTCAGGTGAGGTCCGAGAAAGAAGTATTTTGAAGGAAGAGGATTTAAGGGGCCCTCCCACCCCTCTAATATTGAGGAAGAGTAAGATCATTATTTATTTCTTGCTAGGGCTTTCATGCCTCTAAGCACCCCAATATCAGTATTGTGAGAGTGTGACTGAGGAAGAAGGTAGAGAAGGCCCCTCTCTACATTGAGCACTTCTAGTTTTGATCGGGGAGTGTTCATATCCTATCCCTTTAGACCAGGTGTGAGTAGTACCTTGGTCCAACCTTGAACTATTTCTGTGTCTTGTAAATTCTGCTTTTGAAGGTGACAAATGGACATAATGCCCAAGGTATATAGGTAAGGGAGAAGGATAATGTATTTCTTTAAAATACAGTAAAAGTGAGTTCAACACCTCACTAATGGAATTATCGCCTAACTAAGTTACACTAGTAACCAGATGGAAAAGTGTCAAGGAAAAATCATGTGTCTCTATGTCCAAGATGGAAGGGTCTAGATGTAAAAAGGAGGGGAGATCCGGATTAGGCGCCCAAGAGTGGGTATAAAAATAAGGATCAATCGAGAGAATAGTAGGTAGGGTTGATTGAGGGAGGGAAGGTAAAACCTATGTTGAGGAAGGATGGGCGCTGACAATAGTCAAGTTAGGAAGTGGGGCGATTGATTGGAGAGACAGTGGCTTGTCTGAACAACAGGTGGAGAGACAGTGGCTTGTCTGAACAACAGGTGAAAGGGAGTGTAGATGTGGCACTAGAAAGGGAAGTTTGTATCACCACTGGTTGAGGAGTGTGAGAGACCGGAGCCACCAATGGTGAAGGGAGAGTGACTAAAACCACCGATGGTACATGGAAGCCTAGGGAAACCAATGTGGCATAGTTCAACACATCGATTTCCAAGTTAGTGAGCGAGTTATAAAGTGAAGGACAAATCAATTTAAGTTTACCTATGAGAGAGTCCAGGACGACAAAGTCTTCATCGATAGGAAGGTCTAGATAGGAGAGATGAGCAGGCGCAATAGGAGAATCCATCCTAGAGGAGATATCGAGCATAGTCTCCTCATAATGTTCTTCAAAAAAGTGACCCAGAAAAGCATTCCTCAGGTGTTCTATTTTTTGGCAGATAGTGCAGCTGAAAGGGATTCCTAGATAATCCAAACTCTGTCTATAGAGTTTACCTCGCCAGTCTATGTCAACACATTCCAACAATCCATCGTGTATGTTAATCTCCACCATGAATCTAGCCATTTTTTTCTCCGAGGCTATGAGTGATTGGTGATCCACACTGATGTAGCGACCAAGAGTGTTACCAATGGCCTCAAGAGATTTTTGGTTCCAGAGATGAAGAGGCAGTCCAGGGAGGAGAACCCAGAAATGTCTAAGTCAAAAGTAGTCCTGTAGGGGATCAAAACTGATCATCCATCGTTTCAGCATGAGGTGTTACCCATGATTTTGGTCATCATGATGATGTATTGATGATGGTACTTCTTGATCATATACATAGATTGACTGTTGAATAGATTGTGCTTTCTTAAATTTGGTTGGTTTGTATTGTTTTGATCTTGATTGTACGAGAGCACTGGAGCGAAGAAGGAGAAACAAAGACCAAAGGAAGAGATCATAAGGTATTTTCTTTAATCATGCCTCCTAGTACATTCAATAGTTAAAATCTAGGGCAAGAGTATCATTCTGTCGTGCTTTGTTCTAGATCCAGGTGGATCTAGGGAGATTGGTTTGTGTCTGCACTAACGGATTTATCCAATAACATGAGGCTACCACCATCTATAGTCCAGAATTGTTCCAAAATAGTAGTGGAGTCTTCTAGAGGTTTGAAATTGAAGCATAGCCAACCTTGAGTTAGATAGGTGATCTCCGGAGCATATGTCAAGAGTGGATTCCAGTTGTGATTTACCCACTTAGAGATGTCGATTCAACATAGATTCTTGTAGGAGAATATTCCCACTAGTGCACAGAGGCTTAGTGAGACAAAGTTTGCAAGTCCAATGTCATGGCCAAGGACCATTTTCCTCTTGGATTTTTTTGAAACCCAGGGTCTGTGGTGTGAAGAAGTTCTGCCAGACTGTGTAGCTCCAGGTTGGTTCCTATGCTGTTTCAATCCTCTATTTATTTGCTAGGATGAATGGATATTATCCCCACGGGAGGAGGGAAAAATGATAGAATCAAAAGTGGTATGGTGAGAAGAGGTAGTAGGAATGGTAGCTAGAGAGGGAGTATGAGTAATAATCGATTTGGGAAGGTGGCAAGATAGGTGAGTCGAGGCTGGTGGGTGTGATAGTAGCTCAGTCTGAGAGGATAAAGGATAGTTAAGAGGGTAGGTGTGTGGGGCCAGAGAGGTGCTCAATAGAGGGAAAGGTGAGCAAGTGTTAGGGTGAATGAGTTTGGCAAGCTCATCGATGGAGGTGAAGAGGCCCTCACTATTCCAGAGGGCCTCGTCAACAACACCCATGAGTGCGCTAACATTCCTCTCCATTAGAGTGTTAGAATGTCTCTCTTGTTGTGATGTGATGAAAGGCAGAGGGAATAATATGGTTTTGGAATTTATTATTTGGGGAACATGTCAGATGAGTAGACACATAAATGGATATTTAATCAAGGAGGCTAAGCTGTGAGGTCATAGATGAGTTTGAAGTCAGGAGAGGTTTAGTAACTTGGTGAAGTCTGTCCAAATGAGTAGGGTCGGAGATATGTATTAAAGCGCATAAAGGTGTGTCTGTTCAGAAAGGTCTATGGCTGGCTGGCCCACATGATGGTGAGTTATGTGGAGTTGTGGTGGATAAGGTTTAGATCGATCATATTCACTGAGATAAGGTCAGGATCAAGCAAGGTTTCCCAAGATATGAAGTTTCAAGGTTCACCATTAGGTTCAAGGAGCCTAGCTCGCCTTCTTCACATGAAATTCTCTTTTGGCTACCTTGTTAAAACCATCATTTTTGACAGATGGAATGTTTTTCAAAATCCTGCCCAAGGTATGATTATTATTTTTCATTCATAGAAATTCAAGCTCATAAAGTGTTGTCCTCTTCACATTAAACTTTATAGAATATTAATATTTATTTCTAAATTCTCTATTTGTAGAGATCAAAGAAATTTTTATCCAAAGATGATATTTAGAGCACAAATTGGTATCTTCGGGGACATCACCAAATAATGTTTTCCAGAAAGTATGTATTCCTAATATTATCATGTTGTTTCTAGAAACTCATTTAATGGAAGCTTTTGCAAAAATGTTTGATTATATGCCAATTTTGAGTAATCAAATCGAATAAAAAATTAAAATACCCACCAACATGAACATGTTGACCATCCAAATGCAAAATATCTTCTCCATCGATACTCAAGTGTCATAAACTTGTGTCATGGTGTAACTCATGAGTGTGACTTTACTGGGGATATTGGCTTCAACGTTATTTTAAGAAAATGAACTGATTATAAGAAACATAGTCACAAAACATTGGAAGATGCCTTTCTTGGAGTTCTTCAACCTTTAGAATGATCGCTTGTGAAAGAAATCAATGCAAGCATTCATATTGTGTGTCAAGGAAGTAAATGCCAAATTGTGTGACATGGAATTAAATTCCTTTCATAGGTACAAAGTCCTTCCATGTGAATGACTGGAAAACTAATTTCCATTTCTCATGGTATCAACACAGTCAAATCAAAATGGCGCACCTTGGAGTTTTAGAAGATTTAGGTTTAGAAAAAGAGATCTTCTTGGCCCATTAAATTCTTTCTAAGAAATTGAGAGAATTATAACAAATCCACAAAAAAAAAAAAAAAATTCATTATGCAAATCCACAAAAAAAAAAAAAAAATTCATTATGGCAATCCATAGTTATGGCAACACCATGGTTGTGCCATTTCTATATTGTTTATGATTAAGGAAAATACATTGTTGGAGACATTGTTGGGTGTATATACATTTGAAAACCAAGAGTTGGAGATGATGCTTTCACAAAGTTTATGAACAAGAATCTAAATGAGCATGTACTAGGTATTTATGAACTGTCTATTGTAATGATATCGTTCCTAGATTACCCTATGGCCTTAAATAACTTTGGTGGTTTAATTTAAAGATAAAGAAATACACAACACACCAACAAAAAATAGTTATAGAATTACACACAACAAGAAGATACCTAGGACAAATACTAATATGCACTTTTCATCTTTTTCCTTTTATAAAGAATATAGTTTGGGTAGTTTATAAATTTTATTTTAGTCTGAAATTTCCTAATGTTAAAATGTCAAGATCTATTGCCATGCTTTTCCCAACATTCTCTCATCTAGAAATCATTTTGAAAAAGTGTGGATACCTAGTATGTCTCTGAATACCATAATTTTCTACATTGACTACCTTTGTTAGTCCATCCATTGTATTATTCTTTGATTTTCACATTTTCCCAACTTCATTACATATGGATCCACTTTCCTCACAAAGTGGTATTTCACATCAATATGCTTATTCTTGGAATTATAAGTTGGTATAATATCCATTGGAATATCTCTTTTGTTATCACATTCTATTTCCAAACTACCTTGTTTGATGCCAATATTGTTGCATACTCTAAATAACCAAACTACTTCTTTAATAGCTTCCATTGCAACAACATATTCTGCTTTGAACTTGATATGGAAATGATGGATTGTCTCTTACTCATCTCGCCCATTTCTCTTCCAAACATAGTAAATATATATACTCTTGTCCACATCCAATGTAATTTGCATAAACACATCCACGTAGATATAAAGTGTCATTGCCATGATCATGGTAACATAATTCATAGTCTTTGGTTCTTTATAAATATCTGAATATCGTTTTAACAACCATCCAATGTTCCATTTCTAGATTAACCATAAATATACTCACTACTCCCATTGAATGTGCTATGTTTGGTCTTGTGTATACCATGTCATACATAAGACACCCTACTATTGTGTATTCCTTTTACTCATGAGTTTTAGGATGGATCATAGTGGACAACTTAAATCCCACTTGGAAAGGTTTTTTTATTACGTTATAAGTCTCCATCCCAAACAATAAGAATGTTCTCAATATACTTCTTTTGACTAAGCCATATCTTTTTGTTTTTTCTATTTCTTTTTACCTCAATGCTAAGACAATAATGCACTGTACCAAGATCTATCATATTGAATACCTTATACCACAAGCACTTGTTGTCTCTTACTAAATCTATATTGTCACCAATCAACAATATAACATCCTCATATAAGATCAAATTTGCAAATCTATCACATACTACTTTTTATTAAATATGGTCAACAATGCTTCTAGTAAAACCATTTTAGAGCATATAACTATCAATTTTTTTTATACCATTCCTTTGGTGATTATATCAACCCATACAATGATTTCTTAAGCTTCCACACCGAGTTCTCAACTCTTACTGTAAATCCTTCTCACTGCTCCATGAATATCTCCATCAACTAGTCTCCATGAAGAAATGTTGGTTTGACATCCATTTTCTCCACTTCTATATCATAGGCTGCCGCTAAAGCCAACAAAATTATGATAGAATTTATTTTTTCTTCAAGTGAGAAATTATCTTCGTAATCCTTGAATCTGACAATATCCCTTTGCTACCAATATTGCTTTATATCTTTCAACAGTTCCATCAACCCTAAATTTTCTTTTGAACATCCATTTGCAATCAACAATCTTCTTGATTTGTGGAAACTCTTCTAAAACTCTTTGTTTTGTTTTAGAGATTCCATTTCTTCCTTCATTGTATTTTTCCATTGCGCACTTTCAATACAATTTATATCTTCTTCAACACTTTTGATCTCCTCAATAATGGAATATAAACCACAAAATAATCAAAGAATTCACTACAATAAACATATATTCCAGGTTGATTATCATCTCTTCCACTTATCCTATGGTGTTGAGTGGTTTGTTTGACTCTCCTATGTTCTCCTCCACTTGTATGACTTTGTTTTTCAATACAGGTTCCATCAATGCCACTGGATCTTGTATTGGAGTTGAACTAGACTCTAGTTTCTCCAAGGGGGTTGTTTCTTATGTTGTAGACCCTTGTCGTGATTGCATGTCAAGTATGTTTTATTTAGCATGAACATAATCTATGCTAAAAAAATTTGAATGTTCTTTAGCTCAATTTCACTCCGTCAGTGATGGAATTTGATTCTCCACGATTCTTTGTAGTACCACTGTTTCATTAGATTGCCCCTTTTTTTGTTCAACTTCACTAGATTTATCTATTTTGAAGATGGCATCTCGACTATAAGTACCCTTGTGTTCATATGGAAACCATTCCTTATATCCCTTGTTTCCAACAAGATCTCTATATCCAATGAAAACACACTTTTTGAATTTTCCTTCCAACTTTTTCTTGATTCCCTTAGGTACATGCATATAAGCCTCACTACTGATGTAGAAGAATCCATGGACAAGAAAACTATCTTGCATGCATTTTGAATTCATTGGTAGTTGTGGAATCCTTATAATAACTTCCACTTCAAATTTCAGCCTCGAGCATGCATTTCAATGTTGTGGGTGTGCATATTTTATCTAAGTACTAAAAATTGTCAAATTTGGTGGAAAGCCCCTTTTCGACTAGTTGCATACATTTGGAGATAGATCAAGGAAATAAAAGAACACAGGTTTTGTTCCCATATTGGAATTCCATTGTACATCACCAAAATTTTCCTCATATTGTGCATACAACAGATTTGATGTGCATTTTTGTAAGGCCTCTTGGACTTTTCTAAACATTATGTAAGACAAGGGGTACTAGATTTCAATATTTTTGCACAACAATTTTTTTAGCTCAATTGAAAATATGGAAAATTAGAAATGTGGATAATGTCAAAGCACACACTCAAAAAATTGAACCACTCAATTTTGATTTAAAATGAGCTATGTGCGTGCATTTCAATGAACATGGGCAATTTTGGTAAAACATGTAAAAGTTGTCGACTTTGTAGACTTGATACAAGAAAATAGAAATGAATATCTAAAGTCTGAGACATGAGTTTTATTGGTAGTGAAAAATTATTTATATATCAGGTCTCACTATTTATAAATTTCACCTTGATGAATATTGGCGTGCATTTTTTCGAGCCCTCTCATGCAGATTTGTGCTGTGTTTTAGCAAAAGTGCCAGATTTTTAACCAATTAATGCAAATTTGATCATGTTGTGTGAATGTCAAGTATAAGGGACCATATGGTGACTATGATGGAGTATTTCGTATGACCATATAGCCTTCATTCATAAATATATTGCATTTAATGAGACATTTTTCCCAAATTTGTAATAATCTGTAATGTAAATTATTCTCTTAGTGTATTTTTAGAATCCTTAGAATCAAAAGTTGAAATTGAACAATTGGGTAGTTGAAAGGCCATAATACAATGAACTCAATCATAAATATGATTTTTGTAAATGAGCAAAGGGCCTTTGGGATCTCATAGATTGACATTTTATAATTGGGTCCTTGTAGAATCTAGAGACAAATGGTTTTGTGAATGTAAGAACATTGAGAGTTGATGCATCACCATTGAATAAAGACAACAAAGTTCTGGGTTTATGTGTTATAATCATATATTTAGTTTCTTGTATTGATTTATATTGAAAGCATTGTTTTTCATTTGATAAATTCCATTGTGGGAATTTGATTGCAGCCCCAAGCTACATCAAGTGGTATCAAACCGAGTTACAACTTTAGGAAGGGAAAATACCCACATATGACATTGTTGAAATTGATATTTTGATTCCTATAAAATATTTATGCTTGTGTTGAATAGGTTTTGATGGTGGAGATTGCACTAGCAATAACGAATTCTTAGAAGAGTATTCCTTGGAGGCAATACCAAGAGAACAGATGTAAGAAATAATAAGAAGAATGGAAGAGTTATAAGGCATACTCATTGGTAATGATGGAGAAGAGTCAAATCTAGAACTTGAAGAAGAAGAAAGAGAAGATGACAATGAAATAGATTTTTTTATACAACTGTTCCAAATGATGAAAGAAAGAGGTAATGCTAGAGTGGAAATTTCAAATTTTGATGGTACCTTGAAAGTTGTGAATTTAATTGATTAGATAGGAGAATTAGAAATATATTTTGAAATGAGAACATTGAAGACCCCTACAGGGTGAATTTTTCTTCCACCATGTTAAAGGGGCATGAAAATATATGGTGGGATTGTGTTCAAAAAGATATAGTCGATAATCATGAGGATAAAATAAGGGCATGGAAGTAAATGGTAAGTTAGATGAAAGATAGATTCTTACCTGTGGATTATCAACAAGTTTTGTGCAAAAAGGCCTGGAGTTTGAGGCTGTTAAGAACCAAATATCAATATAGCATAGAAAAACCTTAGAATAAGTACTCAATGCCTTGAAAACGAGAGAAATTCAGATAATAAGCCTCTTCGAGAGGGAAACCTCCTTATGCC